>VYXD01002499.1:1113922-1185047 GCA_013397195.1 Hylia prasina
AACCACCACCCCCACCACCCCCACACACCAGGCTGTCCAAAATAGCTAGGAAAATAGGAAGCCCCCACCCCTGTGCGCATGCCGCAGCGCCCTGCGTGCCCTCTCCGGCCATCCGGAAACAAAAAAAAGCATAAACTCAGATTTAGCCAGAAGGACAGACGCATACGCTCCCCCAGTAGAAGCCTACACGCCCCCCCCGACACGTCCCGTTTTGCATTTGGATCCCAACGCACCTGCCGGGTGCCTCCATCCCGCGGGAGTAGGCTCTCTGCCCCCCTGCCCGGCCGGTCCAGATTGTTGCGGGGACAGGGGCTGCAACTGGGTATCCCCATGCGGGGGGCACCGTCCTGCAGCCAGGCTGCCCCGAGCTCCCTGCTGTGCACAGACACTTTCGGATGTTACAGTATGCATGGGGGTGGTGGAGCATGGGGCAGAGACCCTAAGTCTAACCATCACCTGCAGAGCTGCTCTTGCAGTTGGGTCACAAGGTGTTTTATGCTGCCTTAATTTTCCTTCCCGTCTCATCTGCCACTTGCTGATGTTTCCAGCTGAGCTCTTCCGATTCCAGCGGCATCCTAGATGTGCTCTGCAGTACAAACCGGGCTCAGAGTGGTCCCAGCCCCCACCGAACTTGCAGTCTTAACGCAGGAGGAAAACAGTGCCCAGGAAGCCAGCCTAAGTGAGCAGGTCCAGCAAGGTCAGCACGCTATTGACTCTCCTGGACTTCAGTTCTCATTGACATGGAAGTCTTTAGTATCATGAAACTCAAGCACTAAGAAAGTGAAAAAAGACAGCTCTCAGCTGTTGAGACGTCAACAGCTAACCAGTTTGATGATACTGCTTGCATTTGGACTACCATGCTCTCCAGAGTCACATTTTTCATCACATTAGCCTGAAGGTCTGAAGACCCTTACAGTGGCAGCTACCCAAAGTTGGTGTCAGAGCTGGAGGAGTGCACAGGATGAAGCTGAAGGTTATGAAAAGTTATGACAAAGGCTCCTTTAGGGTCAGGATGGCCATGGGGCTTCAGATGAGGTTGAGATGAAGTTGAGTACTGCCCCTGCAGGGTTTCTGTCTACCTGGGAGCTCAGCTGCCCACCAGATTTGCAAAGCATCCATGTGGCATTCAGCCTTCGTTGCGGAGTACAAGACATCAGGTAGAGGTTAAGTCACACCAACACTTGAAAATTTACTGTAACAGTTTCAGGAAATACCTTAACAGCCCAGAAAATACTAAACCCTGCTGAGATTCATGTGAGCCTCAAAAACTCACCAAGGACTTTTCCAAGTTTTCTATAACTCTCAGGGCTTCTGCACAGGTTAAACAATCTACAGGGAATCTTACTTGCTTTCCTATCCTGCTCTACTTGAGAGTTTCTCCTAGCACATTGCCATCTACAGGTTAATCCTGAAGCCTGGGGTCACTTGCAAAATCTAGATGAACAATAGAAGAACATATGAAACCTTCTTGGCCTTGAGGAGTTTGTAAGACTTGCTTCTAGTTGATTATACTGATCGCAGTCAAGAACGGTAAACAAGAACATATAGTCTATTTTAAAGGAAAATAACTTTTATATGACCGTTTTTAAAGTAATTTAATTAGTTCTTACATAAAAGCACAAACTTGAAGTGAAAGTAGGAAATGGCTCTCAGGAGAAAGGAAAAGGGGAGAATGGTATGGTCTCAAGAGACAAGGAGTACAACGTTAGTCCCTCTGTGCTTGTTCATATGCATACCTCTATATTTTTGTGGGTTTTTTATGGAGGTGATCATCTCGTTCAGGAAGTGGATAGTTATTGAGCATTACTTTTTATTCCCTTTATTTAGCATGTCTGCTAAGGCTGTGTAGAAGGCGTGGTAGGTAAATGATACATTTTCTACCAGATAAATGTTTATGCAGTTTCCGTTTACCCCAGACCCTTTGGTTGAATAATGCAAGCAGCTTCATTCAGGATTTACTGATAACCCTCTAAGCAGGTTGGGCACTTTACCATTATCATTTCTGCTGCTAAGCAAATACCTTTTTCTCTGTGTCATAGAGTTAACTTATTGCAAAAAACATTAGGCTTCTATTGCTGTAAGAAGTAATTTTGAATAGTTTGTCTTTGCTGATGTACAGCTAGATCTCAACTAAACTCTTAACAGGTGCTGTGAAATGAGATGCTATACCACTGACAAGTCAACATAAGGTATAGTAAGTGGCAATGAGAGCTGACATTATGACTTAAATGTAACATCGATTACTAAAACACATGAAGACTTGAAGGAGGCCAGTTTGCTCAAGAGCTTATTTCCAGCTGTATCAATTAATGCATCAAAGGATTTAATCTCTCTGTCTGTGATTTTGCCATACTTGAAATGAAAGCAACATGCAATAATGGAAGCCATGGAAAAGTGGCTTCTTCTATATACCTCATTATCTAAAAACAGCTCGGTGATGCTCTTAGATAAGGTAATGGGAGTTAGTATCAGGAATGAAGATTCTTGAAGATGAAAGATTTCATCAAGTGCCAGGCAATGAACAAAAAATGGTTCAAAGGACATTTATGGCCAGCCCAAGTCTATCTGGCAACCCAGGCCCGCAAATTATTTGTGCCACTGCCTTACTCCTGGTCTCAACCATGGGCAGCTGGGAAGCTGCCTGAATTCATTCCATGCTAAGTCTAAGCAAACCATATGAACCAACTGTTGTACACAAGAAGTGTTAGCACATAATAAATTAATAGTAAATACTAATCTGAATTACAGTGTTATGAGGAAATTTAAAGCAGAGATATTGTGTCATCTTTAAGGTCTGTAAAATAGTCTATGTCTCAATATACTCCCTTCTGTCATGCTCCAGTAGCCAGGGGCTTCAGCTTGATCACATGCTTAGAAGTCACCTGCGTGCTCTGAAACCACCTAGATCTGAGCTCTTCTGAAATATTTTTAGTGCAGCTTTTGCCAGTTACCACAGAAAAGATGATGGGCAGGAGCAAGCTGCAGAGTGCATGCTGGGCCCGGGCAGCAGCTCCAGGGTGCAGCCCTTGTGGGTAGCTCAGATGGAAATCTGCCCCTCCTCATTGTCAGGGCTATGGTTTAGATTGGCTCGATCAAAGCTTACTGTTGTAAGTGGGGTAATTTTATCTTTGTCTTTGCATGGTTCACCTCCTCAGCCCCTCTCAGTATTTCCTTCACAGCCGTAAGAACCAGAAACATTCTTCAGTTTGAGCTGAAGCTCTAGGCCATGGTTTGTGGCAAGGAGTGGAAAATATCTGTGGGTTTGCATCACATGACATCTTGTATATAAAGCACAACCCAGCAGCAAGATCTCCCTCCTTACAGCCATTTCCATATAAATCACCAAATTTTCTATTCGCTGTCTTTGCACACACTAGTAGCAGTTCTCAGCATATCCCAGATGGCATTCATTCACAGGCAAAAGACATGAGTCTTTTTCTGCATTATCTGCCAGTACATCTGCAGACCTGTGGAGTGCTTCATCTGTACAAGCTGGGGAAAGCACAACACCAACAGCGTCCTTCCTTCTCTGCAACCTTGGGTAGGATGATACCAGTAAATGGGAGAGAAAATAAATTGACTTTTGTTGTTCAGAGCTCAACAAAAAGAATCTGTTTTGTAAGGCAAGAAGGCAAGAGGCAGAAGCAAAAGGTGAACAAGTTCAAATAGGGCCACATAATTTTTGAGCTGTGCTGAACTACCTTTTTGCATGCTGAGATCATGATAAAGGTCTGTGGCAGAGATTGGAATAGGAACTATGGTATGGTATTTGATGTTAATCCATATATATTCTTGACATTCCTATGTATTACTTTTTAATTGAATTAAAAATGGAAAATATGATTGAAGTAATGGGGTCTGTGCAATCACATTCTAAAGAATATTTTAATTCTACATTACAGTACAAAAGAGACAGAAGCAGAAAAGGTGGCTTCAGATGCCCAGTGTTGTTATTGCTGATGTCTGGGTATGTACACATGTATTTTGGGTGAAAAGTGGAAAGATGTAAACACAGCAACAGGAGTGTGTACTTCAACATTTACTTTCCATGCTTTTTTATAGTTTGGATTTCTTGAAAGCCTGTTTCTGCATATTTCATGGTCTTGGAAAGTGAGCAAAAAGCTGACAGGTGCTTTGATAAAGTAGCCACATAACAAAATACTGGGCACCCTGAAAATCTTGTGGCTGGATTTTTGCTTCATGATTTCACCCTCTAGCAGTGAGATTGCCTGCCAGCAGTGATTAGGAAAGTGTCATCAAACAGGCCTGGACTTTTCACCTGCTTCTGCTCTGTGCAGGTTCAACTGCTTCCAGAGCCAACACAACTGATACTGCTATCACTCCTGAACTAATCAGTTCACTCCCTTCCACAAAAAAAAAAACCTGATAATGCAACAGTGGCATTGCCAAATGGCTTACAGGCTCTATCCCAACTGTTTCAGCTTGCAGTACAAACAGATTGCGATTCTGCTGCAGAGTTTTGTGCTGTATCTTGCAATGGCTCTGGAAAGACCTGCTGGTCTCAGCAGGGACTAGATGTGGTGGCACACTTGCTGTCTGAGGTAATGGAGTCAGCGATGGGATTTGGAAATGGTGCCCACTTGCTGCCTATTTGGAGATGAAAATTATCACTTGGGGTTGTTCACAGCAGGAACAGGATTCGTTCCTGTTGATTATTGCTTAACTGTTAAGGTTATGATTACTTACTACTGTTATTAGATCAAATGTGAATGTGATACATAAGTGCCATGCAGAGATTATTAAAATGAAGACCACGACTAAGTCATAGGTATGCTGCATAATCTTCCTGCTGCTGATGAGATCACACAGGTATGCACAAAGGCTCACTGATTAGAAAGAGGAAAAAGAAGGTCTTGCTCTTCCATGTAATAATGAGACTTTTAACCATACAAATATTGTATTATATTCACTTTCAGGGAGTTAACAAAAAAGTAACGGTGCCTCAAATAGTGCTTAGGCTGATTCTTCAAGACTGAAAATGGGAAATGATAGCTGAGCTTTTCTCTTGTTCTTTCACTTCAGTCAGACTAAACCCTGCAGTCAATGAGGAAGGGGTGCAAAAGTTGAAGAAATCTTTATAGTCACCTCCTTTAAAACCTTTAGTTCTCAATAGCAAAGTCACTTGCTCTGTGCCATCTGGAATCTGTGCAAAAATAGTACAGGAAAGAACTTTACTTTACTTTGCATTTTAAAGATGCATGCACTTTAAAGTACAAGAGAGAAATGCTTTATAGAAACAGTTGCACAGTTGCACAGATAAGCTCTTTTCAAAGGGCTTCTTTTAATTTTTAAACGCATCTTTGTACATCTTCTGCACATGTATTTTTTTTTGCTTCATAAGTGCTTTTTGTTGGCATAAAGAACTGGTCCATGATAGAATTAGAAGAAAAACTTTCTTGTACATGAAGAAAGAACAAATTATGATAATAAAACTACAAGGATTTCTGTAGGAAATCGATGGGCTCAAGGGTTAAGTCTGTGTACCCAGCTGTATGCTAAATCTGTTGTCACTATTTCAGAGGTTCGGGGAAGTCTATGGGCAGGCTGTGCCCCTGCTACTCAAGCCTTGGAGTATCCTATATCCCAGCAGTTTCATCAATGTAGCTGGAGCTATATTACATCATGGCTGAGGACCCTTAACATAAGTTGCCTCAGTCTCGACTCATTTTCAGAGAGATGGGTCTCTGGAACTGCTACATGAGATATCCTCCAGTATTCTTCCTGGCCTCTAGCAGGTCTTCCCCTAAATCTCATGTCCCCTGTACCAGCCCCAGAAATGTGCTGGATACCCTACCCACCAATGGATGCAGTCACCTGCAGTTGGGCACTTACCCATGCCTGTGTGCCTCAAGCTGTTTGCATTCCAGGAGAAGAGCCACAGGAATGACTGTTGTTTGGAGGATGCATGCTATTTGGGGAGTGTTCCAAAATAACAAGTCGTCTTGCTCTCTGCACTCCAACCGATTGCCACGCTGGCATGGTGGAAGGGCTGAGCCAGCCTGCTTGCCACAGAAGGGGAGTTTCTGCTCCTTGCTCTCCTGTTGGTCATGCATTCCCCCTGCTTCTGCAACCCTGACACTCCCTTGGCCCCTCCATAAGCTGATGCAGCTCAGTACAGTGGGTGGGTAATTAATCTAAAAAAAGAAAGGTAAATAGCTTGTGCAATGACTTGTGTTGGCTCCTTGAAAGGTCAGGTCTGGCCCATACAAAGGGTGAGTAGTGTGCTTGGTGGTGGAGCTGGAATTGGGATGCTCCCTTGCAGTCTCTCAAAGGGGCCAAGTGAGCCAGCAAGTTGTAGTGGTCAAGTCTTGAAACATCTCCAGGGGCTGTGGGATGGGCAGGGAAGGAAGACCACCTGCTATGTATGGCAAGGGTGCTAAAGTACAAAGGGTCAGTTATCTTTGGGTTTTATGCATTACTGAGCAGACAGGTTGTTCCTCAGTTGCACCTATCTGGTTGTTTTAATCTTGTTTTACTGCTTCACTGGTCATCTATCTACCAATCTGTAAACTGGGAAATGCATATTGCTATGGCCAGGTGCTGTCCAAAGATGAGCCTGCAGCATTGCAAGCTTACAGCAGAAACAGCTTCTCACTCAGAGAAACAGAGGGCTTGAAATAGATTAGCCCTGGGCCAATTATTCTGACCAGAAAGGGGTAGGTTCAGGTTTGCTCAGCTTAGTTAACTTGTGCTCGGTGTGGGAGAGGGCTCTGTTTAAAGTTTGGCCCTCAGTTGGAATTGAGGGAGTTCTGGTAGAGTTCTGGTACAAGGGTCATACACAAGTTGTCACATGGACAACATAAGGTAAGACATTATTATATCAGTTTAAGTAATATTGAATACGAGAAAAAAGTGGAACTATGGGGTTTTTCTCCAGCATTTTTAAAAGTACAGATATCGGGAAAGATCCTTCCAGGGATAAAAATTGCCTTCCCATAGGAAGATACAGAAATACACCGTCTTTGATATCAACATCCTTTTTCCCATCATTTCTCTCTCTCTTGTGCAGGGCAGTCCAAAGAAGAGAGATGAATTTTCCAGCATGCTTATATAACTATTGGATGAATGTTTGAATATGCATAGGTCAAATATGAGCACTGATCAGCACGAGGAGCTGACCAGAGGAAGATTCTTTGCATTTCCATATGGGGCTCTTCACTAACTTCCTTAGGAAGGACAGCAAATCAGTGTATTTCCTATCTGAGCCCCTCATCTGTTCAAATCAACACCCAGAAGACAGGAAATTTCATCACTTGCTTCTTATAACTTGTGTCATGGCATGGTCTCTGAAGGTCAAAGTGCTGATACTTTATTATGGGAATCAACAGAATATTTGTTGGGCTTCAGTCAGGCCCCAGAAGCAGGCATGTGCAAACACAATTTATGGTTCAACCCCAAACCTGTGAACTTTATGGGCTTTATTGTTAAGCCTAAATGGGTCAATGGCAGAGTTTCTAAGATGCTTCTGACAAGTCACTTCTCTGCTTCATTTTCTCTCTAAAGAGCAAAACTCTCCCATCACAGCTGATACAGAAGGCTAAATTCATTACTGAGCTTTAAACATAGGAGGAACCTTGGAAGGAAAGTGTTATTTGATGTACAAACCATAATTGTTATGTTGCTTATCTGTTACATACATTGTCCACATAATTAAAATGTACCCTATTCCTACTGTTCATAGTGTCAATGCTTGTCTGTGATTCATGGTCATCAGTGAAGAAAGACCTGGATGCCATAGTGCTATAAGTGTTAATTGCTGTCATGTTGTATAAGATGACAATTGCACTTGCCATGATGCTCTGCTGAGACAAACAGAAAGCTCAAGTGTGCTTTTAATCATGCCACAGAGGGAGAGCCCTGACTGGGGAGAACACAGAGCTAAAAAGAACACTGGGAGGCATCGCAGGAAGAAAGGGTCCCTGAGCTCCCCCTTGCTCAAGGATTTGTAACTCCCTGAAGGACCTTTATCCCTTTCTCCTCACATGTTGGCTGAAATGGAGGAATGCCCTCCCTCTGCTTTGGTCCCTTTGAAATGCTGCACAGGCTAATAGAGGGGAAAGTAATCAGAGCTGTCCCAGCTTGGAGAGGAAGGGCCTCCATGTGCCACTTCACCTCAGGCCCATGGCTCCCTGTTGAACTAGGCAGAAAAGCTAGTCACAGGTTAGAGCTGGTGGGTTTTCTGTTTCCTTGCAAGGCAAGCACATTGCTAGCCAGGCAACTCTCAAACTCCCCTGAATCGAGTGCCTGAGTTTAGTGGGAAGAAATGGTAAACCTCAGCTGCCAGCTCAGGAAGCCTGCCTGATGCACACATCCAAAATAAGATCAAACATTTAAAAAAAAAAAAAAAGACAACGTTCTGGCTGTGCTACTTTCCTTTCACCTGCCCAGACCAGGTGCTCATGTGCTCTTCTCTGAAAAGCAGATGCTGCCCCTTTCTTGGAATTGGCAGGGACCAGGATGTTTTTAAAAAAAGACCCCTACTCCTCATAGGGTGCTTCTGGGGTCAGCATGAGCCAGTTCTATTGAGTGTTGAGACTTCACCAACGGTATGAAGTTCAACAAGGGAAAGTGCTGGATGTGGCACCTGGGATGTACACACAGACTGGGAATGAGAGGCTGGAGAGCAGCTCTGCAGACAGGGAGCTGGGGGTGCTGGTCCATGGCAAGCTGAATGTGAGTCACTGAGCCCTGGCAGCCAGGAGGGCCAACCCTGTCCTGGGGGGCATCAGGCACAGCCAGGGAAGGGAGGGGATTGTCCCGCTCTGCTCTGCACTGGGGCGGCCTCACCTCCAGTGCTGGGGGCTGCTCTGGGTGCCACAACAGAAAAAAGACACTGAGCTCTTAGAGAGTGTCCAGAGGAGGGCAGTGAAAATGGTGAGGGGTCTTCAGGGGAAGCCTTACAAGGAGGGGCTGAGGTCACTTGGTTTGTTCAGCTTGGAGGAGACCAAGACCTCGTTGCAGTCTCCAGCTTTCTCATGAGAGGAATAGCAGGGGCAGGCACTGATCTCTTCTCTCTGCTGACCAGTGACAGAACCAGAGGGAATGGCCTGGACTTGTGTCAAGAGAGGTTTATGTTGGATACTAGGAAAATGTTCCTCACCCAGAGGGTGTTTGCACACTGGAAGAGACTCCCCAGGGACGGGGTCACAGCACCAAGCCTGACAGAGTTCAAGAAGCATTTGGAAAATGCTCTTAGGCACGTGGTGTGATTCTTGGGGATGGCCCTGTGCAGGGCTGGGAGTAGTTTTGATGATCCTTGTGGGTATCTTCCAACTCAGCAGATTCTGTGATCTCTGCTCCCGGGAACATCCTCCTTCTGTTGCTGCCTCTGCTGCTGGCCCAGCTCCCGCTTCTGCTGGGTGGCTGTGCCCTCTGCTGGAGCCTGCCTTTGGGACACTGCTGGGGAACGACCAGACCCAAAAACAGGCTCCGGCAAAAGGGTCAGGCAGTGCTAAAACTCAAGTAAGCTCTCCACAGCCTTCCTCCCAGCAGCGTGTGCCCCTGAGGGCTTCCCCAGGCTGCTGATTCAAGAGATGGGGCCAGTAGCAGTTCTCCCCCTCTGGTTTTAAGGTCCTGTTGGTTGCAATGGTGTCACTACTGGGTTTGGGATAGACACTGAATAAACCCTAGAGCCAGGCAGCTGAGCTCTGGTGTTCTGCTCCCAGGTAAATTTTAGGTGTAGAGCACAAGAGCTCTCACTATTGGTTCATCTCTGCTCCAGTGGAAGTTTAATTAATTCCTGCAGTCTATGCAGCAATTTCCAGCCCAAATACAGGCTTTCTTCCCCAGTACCAACTCCATTTCTCTCCACTGAATAGAGGGATGGCAAGCACCAACCTTAGGACTGAGAAACCCTGATAAGTGGGTCCAGCTGCTGAACTAGCTTTTAGTGTTGCTTCCTCCTCTATTTGGCAGGGAGAATCAAGACTCTTGCACCAAGAGGTAATTTGGAGGTTGGCTCTGTAAGCTGTGGTCTGTGAGAGGCTTTTGTCACAGCTTCACTGGATGTTTGAGCTGTGCTGAGCTCATTACTCAGTACCATCTTTTGTACTGTCCTGAGTATTGTTAGGTACTTGCAGGCTATTTCCTGCTGTTTCCATGCAGAGAAATACAACTGAATTGTATTGAAATAAATGAAGCAGATACAGCAAATAAGATGCTGTGCTTATGTGACTTATTATTTATAAACCTTAGGGGAAATAACCTAGTGAAATGTATTCTACTGAAGGATGTCTTACTCTGGAAAATATTAGATGGGAAGAGGGGACAAGATGGATGAAGGTACTTGATGAAACTCATTTGATAATAAGAGACAGATTTGGAGAAGACCAGAATTTGGGGCAGATTTTTACCGAGGGTCAACCACTTTAGCTGGAGGTAGGGCAGCTGACATCAGCTGGTTCAAGTCTACTATGAATTCCTTCACAGCTTTTTCCTCTGCCAACGGCAATGTAGAGAAAGACTTTATATCACCTCCATATCCAGTGCAAGTGTCCCAAATCACATTTTCATTAAATGGTTTTGCAAAGGCACCTGAGAGATCAAAATGAATAGTAAAACTTATTCTTTCTGAGATACCTTCATTGCCACCTTCATTGATCTGCATTTTGGGGATAGTTTCTGCCCTCACATTCAAGAGGGGTTGTGGGTTCACCTTGAATTTGCCTTAGAATAATTAGGCATGTTTTTGAAGGGAATCTCCTTGGTAGGGAGATTGTGCTCCAACACAGCTAATATTCATGCACACAGACAAATCACTATGGTGTATGCATAGTGATGGGAGAGATTTTGATCCAATTGCAGAGAGAAACTGGAAAACCTTCCCATATTACTGGCATTCTGGCATCTACAAATGAAAGCTTCTAGACTGACTTGCTGTGGACAGGCTAAGTTCCCTCAGGAGCCCTGAAGAAAGTGCTGTATGTGTCCATGTTGTGGTTGGGGTCTAGACAAACAGACCTTGTCCTGTCCACAATTTATGTATGTCACAGTCACTGTTTTGCTCAGGTAAATAGGAAACACAGGCATGTTTTTTCCATATTTGTTCTTCAATGCTCTGATAATAGCAGTCCTTCAGGAGTTTTTCTGGTGGTTTACTTCTACGGACTTTCCAGTTTAATTTCATTTCCCGATTTAGTGACCTGAAACGTGTCACCCAAAACTAGTAAGCCTCGATTTTGGAATAGTTGAAGGAATAAGGATGACAAATAGCACTGCATGCTGCATAGAATAAATTGCTACTCCAAAAATTTAATAAAATAATAAAAAACCAAATACCAAACAGAGCAGAAAGAAATCACATCTTTCTACCCATCTGCACACACATGCCCCAAAACCTTTCAACTGAGCTTGGCATTTTGTACTTCTAGACCACATATTTCCCTCAGCATAAATACATCCTTGCAATAACTCCAGTGACATTAATGACTGCCTTTCAATACACTTAACCTCAAAGGCCTGATGCACTTGTTGGGATCAGCCCTGCTCAAAGGAGATCCTCATGATTTTCAATCTCAGGCGAAGTGGTCAGACTGGCTGTGAGACTGTACTTTTGATTTCTATCATCTGGCGGAACCTTTGGAAATTTCCTGTGAAACGCTGCACCTGAGTGTATTCAGAATAAAGCCCTGAATTTCCATAAAAAGCTCTTAGACTGTGTGGTTCAGCCCTTACTCTGTTGTTGTGATGGCCAGGAAGACGATCTGGAGTCAAATCAAGTCCCTTTTGAAATCAATGGCAAAACTCCTTTCATCTGTTTTCTCTGCAGGGAAGCCATGCTTTGAACTAGAAGAAAAATAGCAGTGACAAAAACTACTGAGGGTCTACAAAGAGCGGAGAGAAATGAAACTGAAATAGAAGGGGAATTATTTTGGGGTGAGTGTTAGATAATTATACTCATTAAACTTCGTCACCACTGATTTTTTGTATGGAAATAATGAAAAAGTATATTTCCTTTTTATGCCTGCGTTTTAAGCTCCTATGCACCTCTCTTTACCACACACATTAGTGAAGGTAAACAGCATTAACCCTCAATGTAAAATAACTCCTAGGTATTTTGTAAAATGCAATGTAACATGCAACAAAATAGCATTTTGTGTATTTCAGCCTGTTTGTTACACTGAAGTAGGACCAGAGATCAGTTCAGAACTGTGTGTGCCTACATGCATCATGACTGACACAGACATAGCTTTCATTTTTGACAGCTGAAGCTAAGGACAGTTTTCCTGCTGCCTTTCCAAAGGCATTCATCTGCAATTCCAGCCTGGAAGGTCACCACCCTCTTTTTCTAACAGAACAAACTCTGTCTACAAAAAGCTGTGTTGTAGTTCAAACTGCAGGGAAGACTGAGTCAAAGTACAAGCATCATGATGAAAATGCAGGTTTCAGGCTTTAATAGCACATCTGTAGCCCCTGTCCTCCTGCTGGCCATAATAATCACCTCCTTGCTCTAACATCTGTTTCTTCACTATCTTCACATTTTCAGAGCCTGGCTGACAAATGACAAGGAACTGGTTGATATCCCCTTTATTCAAATAATTCATAAGTACAGATGATAAGGACCTTAACTTCAGAAGACATTTTAAGGGCAAGTCCTACTATATAAATTATAAGCATCTCTCACCACCTAGATAAAAAATATTTCATGGATCTTCTGGCAAGATTTGTTTAATTTGTCGAAACCCATGTGTATTTACTGAAATCAAATCTTCAAACATGCAGTACGACATTTTTATAGCACCATTTCTTCAACATCTAGAACTGTTTCATATCAGAAATAAATTTCATTTAAATAGTAAGAAATAAAAAATAAAACTGAGTCTAAATTTATTAGAAATAGCACTATATCCAGACATCCAACTATCTAGGTTACAGCATGAGCATAGTTGTACCATAAACTTTAATTATTAAACAAAAAAGGAAAAACAAGACTGGATTAAACTTTGTTAGCAAATGCAGCTAAGCACAATAGAGAATTCAGTCTCAAGTGATCACACATGCATTCAGCTGAATTAGGTTGGATCCGATGTTTTCCTCTGCCCTGATAACATATTTTAGGATAAGCCAAAATGTCTTCTCAATGCCTTTGAAACCTAAAGGTTCAAATTTTCTTTCTGAAAATGTTTCTTTAATTGCTTTTTCAGCTTATGAGTAAAATTAAAGGCCTCAGTTACCAGAAAATTAGAGAAATATTATTTTTTCCCCCATGCTTTAACTGGGGAGGAGGGGAAGTAAAAAAACCCCAGACAGACGATTATAAATCAGGGTCAAGCTTATTGCTTCTATTCCCAACCTCTCTCTGGCCTAAAGGTCTGGCCTGGGTTCCCCACGATATCATTGGTGCTCCTTCCCTGCTTTCCCAGTTGCTTGTGCACATCTCAGGCCCTTGCTACTACCCTGGATCTTTCAGCCTGTTCTGTAGATCAGACAATGGAAGCAATGTTACTGCAGGTCTCCTTTCTGGTTTTTTTCTGCTCTCTCTTGTGAAAAGGAGTGTTTTCATTCTTTGTTTCCAGGTCAGAGTGTGGGGAATGGGCACTGCCAGAGCCAGCACTGAAATGTCTCAGCTGCCCTGTACACAAACGAACCTAACTGAGCCCACATACAGGTACAGCAATAATTTGTGAGATGTGCACTGGAGCGTGCAGGCAATGATCCTGGCATTGTAGCTGACAAGCAGAACAATAAGGTTCTGTGCAGCCTGGATGCCAGCAACTTCCTCAGCTCTGCCAGAAGAACAGCAACTCAGATTTGACAAAGCAGGGTTTTACTGCCAAAGGTGCCAGGCTTTTAAAAGGTACATGAACACACCTGGAAACTGACAGAGTTGAAGTACTGTCCTACTCCTACTGCATTATTACAGGGTACTCAGTCTGTAAGGGTTATATTTATGTGGAGTCAAGAGAGTTAAAAGTGTGTGGGAAAACATGTTTTTCCATTGCAGGAGCCATTCCCCTCCAGCAAGGCAGTGAGGTCTCTTCGAGAGCCTCATGTAGCACTGAAGGCAAGTCATCTGCCTTTGGAAAAGAAATATCAAAAGCAGTATGCATGATCATGCCGGCCTCCAGAAGTGGAAATGCAGATCAATTTCCAGCTACGTTCCTTCCTTGCAAATGCAAGTAAAGCCAGTCAAGGTGATCTCTGCGACCTGGACATTTATCTCACCAGAGCCTAGATGCCAACATTGGCCACGTGTGCCAGCAAGCAGCCGTCACACAGTGATGAATTCTGGCCACTAGCAACTGATTGTATTTAAACCAACAATTTACATGGCAAGATTTTCACTCCTGTTGTCCCCAAAAATGACCTGAAAAACTTAAAGTTTCATAAGTCAGTTCACAGAGAATACCAAAACTCATCAAGGTGAGGTCAAGGACAAACCCTTCACCATTAGGTGTTATTACTTAATGGAAGTTGGTCACTGTGGTAGGCCCTTCCTCCTCCTGTACTTTGCACTGTGCATTTACTGTTATGTGTGACTTTGTAAGGGACAATCAGTGTGTTGCTGAAATGCTTTTTTAAAATTGTAATTTCATTAAGGTATTCTGGTAACGTTTCCAATCCATTTTCTGTATTCATTATCTTTCCATTCCCAAGTAATTTAGTTAGTTACAGCAATGCCACTAAGAAGAAAAAGCTCAACACTTTGATCTCAGCTTCTTTTATCAGGCTCAGAAATACATATTCTATCTAACCTACCTCTAAGGACAAAACAGTAGCAATTAAAGGTAGAAATCACAGTCCAAAATGTTCCCTGCTCAAAGGGAAGAGGGGAGGTCTACTGCCCACAGTCACTGTTTCAGTACAAATAACTCTGTAATGTGCTGGTTTCAGCAACAATAACAAAACAAAAAGCACAGCATTCCTGTAATACAAGTACAGTATCCACATAACGTTTGCAATAAAATGCTCAAGCCTAGCATGTGCTCCTTATGCTAATTACGGCTGATCCATGATAAATAATCTAAATTGATGTCTGCTGCCTCACAGGCATAAGGTATTATTTTTCTGAAGGACAATTTTGTGTTTCTTAATATACTAAATCTCAACATGTGAGTGGCTACTACATGTACCTGACTGTGCAGGCAAGAAATTGTGTCTGCAGTCTTAGGCAAAACCAGGACTTTGCTTCTTCCTGAATTCAGACTGTCCCATGTCTAGTAAACAGCAGAATGGAAATGTTTGGCAAAGGAGGGTATCTGCCAAGAAATATGGATCATGGAAGCTCTGTTAATATTGCAAAATTCCTTGTTCTAGATTCAGTTTGCCTGAATTTTGCACAGTCCTCACTTATGCTTTTAATTATTATATCTAAAAAGCAAGCTAAACAACATGCACTTCTCTGGGAGCAATGGTAGCTGCGATCTCCCAGACACAATTTATGCACTTATTGATTTGCAAAAACCTTCCAGTGATTCTGACAGGAGACAGGCACTTGCATTCCATAACGAGGCGGCAGCTGACGAATATTTATTTTTTTCCTTTGGTACCTATCTTGTCTGCTTTAATTGGCTGCTTGGGAATGCACTTGGAAACCCGGCACAGAGCACTGACACTGTGGTGCTCTGAGGTGGGGGTGGGTGCCATTTCCTTTTTAAACTCGAGTGGCAGTGGGGGAAAGTCAGAAGATGACTGATAAGAAACAGTAAGGTCTTGTACACATGATCCTGTGGGAAAACTGCAATCTTCTTCTCTCCTTTCCTTTCTTTTCCTTGCTTTGCTCTTTTCTTCGTGGGATCTACCTTCTTTGAGGTAGGGGGTGTTTTTTCTTTGATATTACATAGCATAGTGGGACTGCCATATAGAATTAACAGAAACAACACCACTGCCAATAATAGTAACAATGACAAAAGCTTTCCTGGAAAGAAACCACTGACTTCCCAGAAAACTGAGTTCTCCTGTAATAAATAAAATTACTTCCTCCCAAGCTGAATTTGGCCTATTTTGAAGGATACTGAAAGCGGAAAATAACCTAATTTCTTCAAGTATGTGCACTCCAATGGGAAAGTTTGCAGTCATTACCTTTTAAAAATCAGGCTATGAATTTTTCGCTTTGACAGTTTCTAATGAAAGTTAATGCTCAGTAATTTTAGCCATCTTCTGGTAAGATTAGAACCACTGTGGGGAGGGCAGAACAGAGAAAACCCTCTTTTCACTACAAGTTGCTGAATTAACTGAACCTGAAATGCTTTGCAAGTGTGTGTCTGTGCCAGTGAAATTTAGAAAGAAAGGAAACAAACAAGGTCTCTTCAGCAGGTTTCTTGCCTGTCCCATTTCCCAGTCCATTGGCAGCTCTCTTCAAAAGGAAAAGATGCCAGGTAAGCTAAGTCTGCCTGGTGCACTGATTTCTGGCAGGCACAAATTTTGGGTAGTTTTAGGACTGAAGGCTCTAGTGATGTCTGCTATGCAGTTAACATAAGTCAAGAGTAAGGATGCCTTCAAGTGCTGGCATAAAGGACTCAAAGCATTTTGTTTTCCCACTTGAATTAGGGCAAAAAACAAACTGTGTTATCTCCAAATCCTCAAAGGCATAACATAATGTTTCTTTGCATAGGTTTGTGGCTTTGGACAAATCACACTTTAGATTAATAAGGGATTTCTGAAGATGGTCTGAAAGACAGAAGAGTTCTGCAATGGGAAAAGCTTGGCTTTCACTATGAATGCTTCCCTTGCTTGTCAGCAATCCCCTACATTCAGCATATTGTATATCAAAACACAAGAGTGCTTGTATAGGCCTGATTTCCCCCCAAATTTAAAGGTTATTCAACCACAGCAAAAGAGATTTTCACCTCTATTAGAAAGGCAACAAAATGACAACATAAGTTCATTCTCCCTTGTTATTTTCTTCCAGTGGCAATGCTGTCAGCACTGCTGGGACAACAAAATATAAGGGTTCATTAAACCAATACTAAACCTAATAGTTACAGGAAAATTGCTCAGTGAGTGTGATGCCTTGGGAAAGCTGACCTGAAACAGAAACTGGACAGAGCTAGAGAATAAAGTAGTTATTTAATGAAAGGCTTTTAGGGTACACCTCGGGCAGGACAAGAGCCTGACCAGGGCTACATCAGAGGTGGACTTAGAATGGTCACAAAATGGACGACCAGTCATGAGGCCTTACACTTTTATAAGTTTTGGGGTTTAATTATCCAGTTATAGCTTCGAGTTGTGAGGTCTCATCCTTCTGGTTTCTCTCTTCAGTCCACCGTTGTTTATGCTTTTGGCCCTGAAAGTTGTACTCGTTTTCCTTGGTCTTCAGCAGGAAAAGGATTTGCTTTGTCTACCTACTCTGTCAAGAGACCTTACTAGCACTTAATATGAGGCTCAGGACTACACCCCAAGGCAGCACAGAATCTGGAAAACATGGAAAGCTAAAACTTAAGGCATCAGTGGCAAAACCATGCGAATATTACTGTTAATGGAGTATTCCAACTGTTGGAGAATTTGCGAAAAAAGATTTATAATTGCTTTATACCGCTTTTGGGCAACGGCTACTTGCATGCTGTAGCGACAAGCATGTTTTTTTTAACAAGTACCTAGAGTGTAGGCACATCAGGAATGTTAACTCAGCCCAACAATTCTGCGCTGTGGTCCCATGACAAGTTTTGGCCTCGTCAGTATGTAGGGCAAAGCAGCTACTGTAATCACAAATGATGGCGTGGGATTCCTGGGCTCCTGAGGTCTCTGAGAAGACTCTCCATCACAAGCTGGCCTAGTTTCCCCCTCTACCAGAAAGGTGGAGCTCATACACCAATGCTTGCCTCAGCAGTGGTGGGGAATATCAATCCTGAAGCCCCCTGAGTGATGAGGAACCTCCTTCCAGTGATTGCTAGCCCCAACCAGGAGTTATCAGAGTCACCCATTAGTGATGTTCAGAATCTGTTCCTGCACTGCTGTGGATCACATTTGTACCAAACCAGCGCAGGCAGGATGCCTGCAGCTTCTCACAGGAGGAAACAGTGCTTCTCTGTGCAGTTACCATCAACCTCATATGACACACTCCCCTGCTTTTCTCTCCCTCGAGTAAATTTATCTATCATATAATTTTTTTTAATTATTAAACACTGTGAATAGTTTGAAAATACCTGCATAATTTGTTTTTTTCAAAGCTGCATTTTCTCACATGTATTAGACAGGCATTAGGTGGCAGTATGGGCTGGAGACTTCAGCATGGGGCAATGGGCAAGATATGCAAATTCCTGACTCCAGTTGTAAGATGGAAGTCTCTAAACTTTCCCTTCTGCCTAAAAAATGAAAGTGTGAGTAATGGTCCCCTGACATCCTGTGAAGATTAATTAGCTAATGTCTTCACAGAGCTCTGTGCATGAAAAATGTACTCCATGAGTACAGAAATAGTCAAGTAAAGAGTTCTTCTTTTACATCAGTTTAATGTCACACATTTTGTCCTTGATTTCTGCAGTGACACATTTGATCCATAATTCAGCCTATACATTCTCAACTATTCTATTTTTAGATTTCAGAGAGACAGATTGGAATTTATAGCTAAATCTAACTTCCCAAACCATAGTCTGACAGGACAGATCAGAGCTGAATACACACTAGTTAGTGAAGAGCTGACAAAGTGCTTTCATAAAGTCATCACAAAGGTGGAAAAAAACCCAGTGGGTATTCTAATCCATCTCCTTGCCTCTGAAACATTTTTTCTATATGCTACAATTGTACAAGTGCTGTATCTAAGATGGTGAAAATGTTGTTAAAAGTTTTCTAGGGAAATGCCCTGTCTGACAAATAAGGAAGACTCAGATTTCCATAACAGTTTCAGAACTAATTTTCTCCAAGGTTCAGCCTGTAGTTTCCTGAGCAACATGCCTCAATCCAATCTGTGTCCCTTTTCAATGTGCAAATGGGAGTTTGACTAAAGCCTGTCCAATATCAAAATACCTCAGCTAATTCTGATCCAAATATACTTTGACCCATGTCTAGATCCTGCTTGAACTCATTTCAGTGACTCCAAAATTGCCTTGTATAATTGATATTTCAACTCAAAGCATGGTATTTTTCTTGACCAGAAAACAACATTAGGAGGACATCTTGCCCTCATGCCATGCTTGGGGCCTGGCAGCAGACAGGTCTAGACTCTGAGCTTGTGGTTTTACATGTGAAATCCAGAATTAATGCCATCTTTTAAGCTACCATATCACACTGCAGACTCATTTCACTGGCTCTGTATTTCCATCCTGCACATTTCTTATCTTTCAGCATAGCTGCTCTGAACAATTTTCCCTTACTTTGGATTAATTCCATCTTTTCCTCTGCCTCAATGAGTTAATTTACATATTTTCACTCAGAATCTCACACTGTTATTCTGTGCCTCTGTTATTATCCTCTACTGCTTTTTTTGTATCTTCTTTTATATTTCCTCCAGGGCAGTTACTTATACTTTCACATCATCTGCAGCTCCCCTTACTCTCACATTAATGAGAACACCTGCATAAAAACTGAGCCTAACACAAATCCCTACCTCATCCATTTTCCTTTCAGGATTAATTTCACCCTCATGTGTTTGTATAAAACCCCACTCTTCTCAGACCTCCTTTCATGGCAGGGAGTTACTTGGCTTCTCTGCTACTCTCATTGCTCCACACCTTACACGTGTTATTTGCCCAACCAACCCTTTTCACTTGCAATACTGGATTCCTTTTTCATTTCAGTCTCAAACACTGGACCTTTCTTACCTCTCTCTTGACAGCCAGTGTGCCATAAGGTGCCTGTTTTCTATGTACATGTGAACAGTCTAGAACAATTTTCTCAATATTCAAAGCATTTGGTTTCAGGTAAGACCCTGACCTCATGCTTGTATTTATGGCTCTGTGTGGATGATTATGCAGTTTTAACTCACTTATTGTTTGAGTAGTAGTAGTAGTAACACATTCTCAGTAGTGTTCTTAGGTTCATGGCTCCTGAGACCAACGGGGATGACTCTTGAGCAGAACCCCTCTGTGTTGACTCTCATTAGAGTGTAGCTGTAAGGAAAAAAACCTAGGAAAAAAGAGTTTTACAATTGCTGCCATAATTTTTAATGAGACCCTTACTGTTAGGTCCTGTGCCATGCTTCTGGTCCCCTTTTTCTGGCTTCAAGGCTGCAGGAAGCCATCACCAAAGCTTTCCTCCCTTGCAAACTCATGGACTGCAAATTAGGCACGCTTTAAAACTTGCTTTTTACAAAATACATGTTAGCTCCTGGATCATAGGGTTTCTGCCCATAAGATGTATTTTGCAGCTTCTTAATTGTTCTCTAACTCTTCCCTGAACCCATTTTAGTTTGCCAATATCCTTCTCAAATGACAGAGCTGGACACAGATTGCATTAGTGCTCTCTCCAGTGCCAAACACAACTATCTTTGCTCCACTGCTATCTGAGCTACCTCTGTTTACACATCCAAGGACTGCATTAGACCCTATCCTGTCAAGGAGAAACTTATTACCCCAGCAGCTCAAATTACCCTTCCCATCCTTTACAGAGATGATGGTTTTTTTGGGATGCAGGAAGATTTCTTCCCCTCATTTTTATTGTTATAAATTGCACCCATACCATGTATTTGAGTAATAAGCTTCAGTTTAAGACCTACACTGTTGAGCTTATTCTCAGTTTATTCAGAGAACCACATTGTTCTGTCTGGTTTTTAAGCTCAACATTGCTGTCATTGTAACCTCTTTGTTTTCTGACAATGTTGATGATCAAGAAGCAGCCACGAGCTGACCACTCTGGAAGTATATGTGCTTGCTCATGGTTATCTGCTTATATGTACTGAAGACGTGTCACCCATCTTATTTTTAAGATGTGCTATGGTAATTTTGTGGCAGTCTTATTTATTATCAAAATATTACCTAAGATCTAATCAAACTCTTGCCAGATGTCTGAGCATATTATATCCCCCAATGCTAGCCAAATTTATCCCTTAATCTAGCAATCTATGAAAGCATCCATTTAAGCTCTTTAATAAATAGCAAGAAGTAATAATTATAAGCTCATTAATTGTCTCCTCTATTTTATTATTGTATCCCATTTAAAATATTTTACCCAGAATGAATGTCAGAATGAGAAATAGCAGTTGAAAGCATCTGAATCATGCCATCTTCTGATTGTAAACATTGGCAAGGAACTGAAGATGTCTCTGTGTCTAAATACTTATTTAAAATTCATTCTAGAAATACTGAGGACCTGAACCAGTTCATTTAAAACTCCTGGATGTTGACAAAGCAAAATAGTCTCTTTCTCTCATTTTAATAGATATTTTAACAACGTTGTTGTCCAATGTGCCCCAGACTTCTCTGGGAACACAGTGAGACTGTCTAACAAACTGTCAGTGATGGCACCATATTTCAGGTAGATGCCCTCAAGATCCCTCTCAGTTGCCACCTACCTCTGGAAGCAGTAATATCCCAATTCTGCCTCTGAAATGAATCTCTTCTAAACAGTCAACCTCATACTTTTGCTTGTGTGCCATACTTGCAAAAGCGGGTCTCACAGGTGTCAGCAGATGCTCCAGGCATCTCCCAGCAGCCCCTGGAGCCTGCTTCTTGCACAAAGCTCCGTGGGGACTCTGAGCCACCAAATGCCCTTTCCAGGAGGTAACCTGCAGGGTGAAAGGCAGAGGCTCCTGCTCCTTGGGGCTTTTCAATTTGATTTGAGGAGATGGGAGTCAGCTGTTGCCCTTATCCTCAGAGGACATTCCTACTTGGAGAGTCCCCAGCGGATTACCACCAGCCTGGGTTTCAAATGAGGTGAAGGCTTCAAGCTGCACTCCCTGAAGCATTTGTCCACACAGCTGGGGCCAAGGTCTAGCAAGGACACTCTTCCAGGAGCTGCTCACGGCCCAGCTGTCCTCACAGCTAAGGGTGTGTGGAGCCCTGCCAGCAGCACGCTTAGGCAGAGCCCGTGAAACACCTCTTAGAAATTCAGCCTCAGGCAGGACACATTTCCCCTCCTGAACTGCCCCATTCAGTGCATGCTTTCTGGTGGGAAGTGAAGGATGAAAGAGAGAGGCAGACTTCTAAGTTTATATCTCCAGTTAAGGAAAAAAAAGTGGTTCAGATCCTGTTTCATACATGACCTGGCCTCTGGCTTTATTCAGCAACTACTATGTAAAGAAAATATTCAGTAAGCAGGAGAAGGGAAGAAGAGGGTTAGAAGGTTAAAGCTGTTCTGCTGCATCACAAAAGATGGGTGTGAATAAATTATAGAAAAATAATCCACCTAAAAAATAAGTAGAAAAATAATGGTAATCCTATTTAATCTTGGTGATTCTCACTATATGTTTTATTTATTAAACTGTAATCCTAGAACAGTAAATATTGCTATTCTTTATCCTCCCATGAAGATAATGTGGGAGAAAGAAAGGCATGTAGCATGCAAAAAAGGCACATTAAAGGAAGAAATTGATCATGTATTTAAAAGAGATTTTTTTCATGGAGTTTAAGAATGTTTTAAAACAGCATTACATAATGAAGATTTCTAAGTGATTGTTTTCACAAAACATATAGTACAATAAAAATGGGGGGAAAAACCCCCTTTCAACTATTTGACACTGCACAAACACCCTTTGTCAACTAGAAAACCTACAGTTTCAGCTGAGACTTGTTAGTAGCACAACTTCAGCTACTGCAAGTGCAAACAGGGTCCACACAAACTCCTCATTTGCTCCTCACTTATTCTTTCTGCACTAGTTCCCAAGAACTATTTAGCAGTCCTGGTTGCTCAGCAATCTCCTGTGGTTTCCACACTGAGGTAAACACTGTTATGTGGGGCCCGAGTCTTTGCTCTTAATGTGCTAATTGAAACTTGGCTTTGGTAAGGAAACGAAATGAGGAGAACAGTGGCAGGTCAGAAACCAAAGGTGAATTTTCTTGGCTGGCCAAAAAGGTGAAATTTTCTGGCTGAATGAGGGATGTCCTGAATTTGTGCCAAAACAAGGCTCCAAGCTGAGCTGAAAAAAAAATGTAAACATCTCCCAGTTTTGGTCTGCCACTCAGCAAAAAGCACATGATTGGCTTATACAAGTAAGACCTCTGTTCGTGGCTTTGTTCATCCAAAGCTTGATTGCACCCTATGAAGCAACAATTAGTGATGGCACAGAATTAAGCAGATTTGATCTGTGAATTCAGCCATTATAATAGCTTCTGCTCAGGGTTCCCACTTTTATCCATTTAATAGCTGTGATTTTGGTTTGACGTCTTAACCTGTGTGGTAAGGAATATTGTAAAAACACTTTCTCTCGTAAGATGCACCACAACCCTCTCCTTTGCTGGGACAGTGGTGTTTCTAGGAGAAGAATTTCTTGCACTCTTCGTGGTTCTGTGGGAGTCCACTGGCAGCTCCTCCACAGCCTTCTGCCCCCATTTTTTTTTGTAGGGTATATTCAATGAGAACACCACCGTGATGTCCTTGCTTGACCTGCTGTGCCACTGAGAAACTCCCAACTCTCTGGGGCCAGATGGGGTTCACATGAAGGTACTGAGGGAGCAGGTGGAAGAGCTTTCCAAGCCCCTCTCCATCATTTATCACCATTCCTGGCCAGCTGTGGGGGTGCCAGGTGACTGACCATGTTACTCCCAGCTATGAGAATGGTTAGAGGAGGATTGAGAGAACTACAGGCCTGTCAGCCTGACCTCAGTGCCAGAAAAAGTTATGGAACAGATCATCTTCAGTGTGATGATGCAGCAAGTACTGGACAACAGGGGGATTGGGCTCAGCCAGCATGGATTCAGGAAAAGCAGGTCCTACGTGGCCAGCATGATCTCCTTTCATGACCAGGTGACCTGCCTAGTGGAAAAGGGAAAGGCTGTGGTTGTGTCTACCTGGACTTAGAAAAGCCTTTGATACTGTCTCCCATGGCACTTTCCTGTAGGAGCTGGCAGGCCATGGCTCACACAGTGCACTCTTTACTGAGTTAAAAACTGGCCAAATGGCTAGAACCAAAGAGTGGGAGAGAATGGATTACATCCTGTTGGTGGCTGGTGATTAGGGGACTTCCCCAGGTCTCAGTGTTGGGGCCAGTTCTGTTTAAAATCTTTATCAATGATTGGGACAAGGGGGTTGAGGGCACCCTCAGTTAGTTCACAGATGACACCAAGTTGTGTGGGAGTGTTGATCTGCTGGAGATTAGTAAGGCTCTGCAGAAGGATCTGGACAGGCTGCATCCATGGGCTGAGGAAAACAATTTGTGTTTCAGTAAGGTGAAGTGCCCTGTCCTATGCTTGAACCACAACAACCCCAGGCAGTGCTACAGGCTGGGAACAGAGTGTCTGGAAAGCTGCCTAGAAGAAAAGGACCTGGGAATGCCAGCTGACAGCAGCTGAACGTGAGCCAGCTGTGCCCAGGCACCAAGTAGGCCAATGCCATCCTGCCTTGTGTCAGGAATAGTGTGTCCAGCAGGACCAGGCAGCGATTGTCCCCCTGTACTCAGCACTGGTGAGGCCACACCTT
This sequence comes from Hylia prasina, assembly GCA_013397195.1. Lineage (NCBI taxonomy): Eukaryota > Metazoa > Chordata > Aves > Passeriformes > Sylviidae > Hylia > Hylia prasina. Next base: position 1,138,388 of record VYXD01002499.1, read on the forward strand.
GAGTCCTGTGTTCAGTTCTGGGCCCCTCACAGCAAGAAGGACACTGAGGGGCTGAAATGTGTCCAGAGAAGGGCAATGGAGCTGCTGAAGGATTTAGAGTAGCTCACATGAGGAAGAGATGTGAGCTGAGGAAGTTGGAGTTGTTCAGCCTGGAGAAAAGGAGGCTCAGGGAGACCTTATTGTTCTCTACCTGAGAGGATGTTGTGGTCAGGTGGGTGTTAGTCTCTTCTCCCAGGCAACCAGTGATAGGATGAGAGGAAATGGCCTCAGGCTGCACCAGGACATCAGAAACAACTTTTTCCCTGAAAGGGTGATTAAGTGTTGTAATGGAAATTGTCCCCGGAAATGTGGGACTGATCATCACTGGAAGTGTTCAAGAAACATCTGGACATGGCACTTAGTGCTATGGTCTGATTGACATGGTGGTGTTCCATCCAAGACTTGGTCTTGGATATCTTTTCCAACCCTAATGCTTTCATTATTCTATATGTAGGAGTCCATAAGCAGTCCTAATCATTCACACTTTGTGGCATATATCTGGCAATAACAAGAAATAGGTGGTGATTTACTTCAATAAACTCACAGTCACAGGACATACAAGAGCATTTCATAAATCGCCATTGATGGTGAAAAGCAAAATTCGTCAGTATTTTGGTCAGACTTTTCCTTGAACCTAGAAGAGAACGTGAAGACTATTCCAGTCATCTAATTCAAAAACAGAAATTGAATCTAATTCCTTAGTGTATTTTCAAGTCCACTCTTTGCTATGAATCTCTGAAGGCTTTAAAGTGACTGCTAACCTATCAGCATTGAGGAAAAAGACAGACAAGGGGGAGATTGTTCTGGGAACACCAGGCATCCTCATTTTTTCATAACCAGAAATGGCATGTGCCATGCAATACAAACACAGAGTCCTTTGCCTCACCTGGAATGAGAAAGAAGGAACCAGTCCTTGAGAAAACCAAATAATAACACACCTATTCATTTAGACTGCCTGGGACTACTGTGTGAGGCAATACTGCACACTCACATACCATATGCACACACAGACTGATGGCCTGGAGCTGCAAAAGTAAGATGAGAGCAGAGAATGATTTGGGATTCTGTAGATCTGAGGGGACATGGAGGAGTGGGAGCTTTGTGTCACTTTGGCACAGGAAGGGCGATTTCTAACTGGGACTGAAATCACCTGGAAATGCTTTTCCCATTGCAGTTGTGTGTACACTTTAATTTTCCATGTACACCAGAGGTAAATGTTGAGGTGCAGATTATTATCATTACCAATGCTGAAAGTTGCACAGCTCAGTGTTTAGCCTCCTGACAGTGACTTGGCTGCCACAATGACAGAATACAGCAGATGTACCTAAGATAGAAATTCTGTAGCTACTGCTGCAGCTGTAAAACTCACTGTTGAAATACCCACCCTGCTGCTCATTCAGTTTCTCCAACCCATTTTGCAGCAGTCCCTGATGTTGTGGGTACAACAGACAGATGTTACCCACACTGTTGCAAACTAAGCCCTCCTGCGCCAGCTGGAGGCACCACAACCCTGCAATGCCTGTTGGGAGTGAATGGAGAACCTGTGTGATTAACAATTCATTCTCTATCCTGCCTCTCTGCAAGAAGGGTACTGGGGATTGTTGCTTACCTTTGTAGTGCTTTGGGAACAATGTAAGCAATTTTCTACCCATCTAAATACATTATGCCTTAGGAAATTAGCTGGTGCACAGAGAATCTGATTATACTGGACTGGAAACAGTGTCTACCGACAACTTGGAAATAAAAATCTTGACCTTAACTTCTTGCTTCTGCAAAGGCCATCTGGTGGTCAACTGGGCATTGGTTATGCAAGTGATGATGGGCAAACACTACAGGGAGGCTTTACAGACAAGTACAGCACTGCAGCAGAGCTCCTCCAGCCGCTGTTTCACAGCTTCTGAGAGAGTACAGCAGAAATCTGCTCCCCAGGCAGCAGTGAAGAGGATGCTGGCAATATTTCCAAACCAGCAATATCTGCTCACTGCCCTTGCACACATACACATGAACTTCAGCCAGCCGTTTTCCAAAATTATCCATTCTTTTACTTTAAAATTTCTACTTCAATGGAAGCCAAAATACTGCTTGCAGTCATTAAAAGGATTAGAAAGGAAAGGGCCTGGGATTTGCTTCTAGGCTGGTCCTGGCATACATGATGCTTGGATAACAGAGAGGACTGTCCAAATGGAAAGTAGAAAACCTCTCTCTCTCTCTCTCTGTCTCTCTCTCTCTATATATATAACTGAAATAACCTGTGTGGCTTAATTCCAAGCAATCCCAGTTTCCACATATTTTTTTCATATTGTAACCAGCCATTTATATGCAGCATAGCATAGTTTGCAAACACCACTAAACTATCAGAGAAATTTTGACACTCCTGAGTAACATATGAAATAAACAGGCTGATTTCCAGTTTTCAGTCTGAAAAACCAGCAAGCCATCCTACACTAGGGAAATTTGGATTTCATGGTGCACATGCTGTCCACATTTAAACTACTTCACATTTCAGTGTAGAAACCCCATCAGCCCTTTACCATTGTCAGTGGGTTGCCTGGCTAAGAATTGATTCCTGATTTTAGATGGCTCCCTCTCATATGCCTGTATGGCAATCAACTTGTGCTCTCACAGCCAGTGACAACATCAGTGTCAGTCCCAGCCGATAAAACCTCTTCTTCCTTTTCTACTTGCTGTAGCTCCTGGCTAGAACTCTGCACTGCAGAATAGACATTAAAAATCATTTTTCTGGAAACGGGGTGGCTCAGGGAAATGTCAATGAGTGGTTGCCTTTGCTTTTCAAGCACTAGTAAGACTCCAGCTGGTCCCTTCATCTCCTGGTTAGAGGCAGCTGAAAGCAGCTACCATCTGCTTGCATAATGTTTCTCTCTGAAGACTTGGTATCACCAGTCAGTCATAAATGCCTGTGTCCATACAGACTGCATATTTCACTTTCAGCAAGCAGTTTAAGGAGTCTAAGGGGCATGAAGATCTATGAGTTACAGTTTTAGCCTATGGATAAGTAGCAATTTCACCTTGGCAGTAGCTGCATGGGAAAAATATGTTGACAGTTATCCAACGTAATGCTGACAGGGTTCCATCTGCAGTGTAAGCAGGTAGGGAGAGAGAATTGTGGTCTGGGCAGAAGGCTGCATGTACCACCAAGCTGAATTTGTCTTTGGAGCTGTCTAGGCACAGGGAGAATAACACTTTGGATCTACCAAGGACTTGTCCTAGCTTTCCAGCAGAACAAGGAAGCTGAGTCATGGAGCTCCATCTGTGCTTTGCCAACAGCAGTATGCCAAGGGAGATTCCAGCCCCTTCTTATATGCTCTTTCAAGCACAGCTCCTTATCTATTTAAAAATGTATATGCCCAGTACTTTACACCTCCATTTATAGCAATTTCTTAAACAAAAAGCTGATTTTTGCTGTTATTGGCTCAGTTCCATTCCAATTTCCAGAAAAAAAATTAAAGTGAATATCACAGGGTAGGTATTGTACTCTAACTTCTGCTCAAAAATTATAGGTTTTTTTCCCAGTTAGTGCTGACAGCTGAATTTAACAGTCAGAACTGGGGCTGGAAACTGAATTAGCTGCTCTTGTCGGACAGTGCCCATAGCTGTCCCTGAGAGTGCTAGTATTGTTTATGCCTGATTCCTTTTCATGTAATGAAAGGGAAATTACATTTCTAGAATTGTTGATCACTTTTGCTCTGTGGGTTAAGCAAGTACCTTCTTTGCTTTAGGTCAGTTGGATATTTATTATTTATTCAAGTATGGAAAGAGCCCTTTTGCTCCTATAATTCATAGCATTCATACTCCACTGTCCTGACAAAACCAGATTAGACTCCTCTTATATGGTCCTGAAGGGGACAAGGGGACCAAGTTTTCACCATGTGCATGGTCTTGTCAATTTAGGAATAAAGTAGTAATACTTTGGAACTGATAGTATCTTCTCCTTCCATTATAGAACTTGGCATCAAAGCTGCTCTTACTCAGCCAGCTCTTTCCATTTAAAAGTTGATCATCAATCTTATTCTTAAAAAAAATCCCAGAGATGCTTATCATAACATTTTATCCATAATCAGTTAGAAGGTACATTTGCTTTTTCCAGGTCATTAAGATATTTGAGGCTAAGCAGCTTTCAGGTTTCATTAAAAAAAAAAAGGTCTGTAAAGTTTGATGGAAATTTGAACCAGGGTTAATTCCTTGCACACTTCCATTGGTGTGACTGACAGGGAACCTGGGAGGTCAATGGTCTCAGAAAAATGTAAGCTCCTCACATGTCTTCCCCTTGGTATAGCTGTTTGTTTCAAAACCTTATCTGAGAAACAAACCCTTCTGCCATGGCAGAAATGAATGGGATTAAAAGTAACATAAAATTAATTTTGTGCTCAACCTTGACCGGTAGTTTGAGCAAGTCACTGGAAATGCACAAACTTCCTCCCACACTTTCCCATAAATATGCCTCAACACTTGACAGATATCTCAAGTAAATGGTGGATTTGTGACCTTGACTATCTCAGCTTTAAATCAGTGCCTAGCAGTACTACCAAGCTTGGTTTATATAATCAGATAAAAATAGGTGGCAAATCCTATTTACTATTAAGCAACTAAGTGCAAAAGGTATGAGAAATTACATCTGGTCTGCTCTGTTTCCTTAAACAGGTTTATAAGGCTAGCTTAAATGCATGGATCATTCCAGCAACCATACTATAGCAAACCTATGGAGACCTGTTAAAAAAGCAATGGGAAATAGTGTGGTAAAATATTTGGCTTTGTTTCTTTCTGCCTTCTGCTAACACAAAACTGCAGCCCTGCCTGGTGACCAAAATTGTGCCACTGTCTGAATGGAGGCACAATCAGAACTGAAAGATAATTTTCTGATCAAAACACAGCAGGGCTGTGTTTTGCATATTTAAATTGTGGGGATTACATTTCTTCCCAGCAGCATCTCATGACTGCTAACTAACTTACTGCTCTTTCAGATTGCTGTAACTTCTCGTGAGACTGTTTCCCGCTTGAAAAACCAACTCAAAATAGAAAGGTACTGCTCAGCTGCTAAAAATGGATGTAGGCAGGTAGCAAGGACCTGGTACAATCACTGGGCACAATATACAGGAGCAGACCTGAATGTATGAATTTATTTGAGTGAAGCAGGAAGGGAGTGCTAAAGGACCTGCAGAAGCATTGCCATTCCAGGTTCTGCAACCTCACTCAATGTTTCAAAATCATCTTAGCAATTTCTTCTGTTGTACTTGCCTGGCAGACATGCTGCCTTTCTGCTAAGTCACTGGGAGGAAGAGGATGGCATTTACAGCTACCACTGTCTGTCTGCAACACACAGAGACAGAGAAAAGAGGGAATTACCTAAAATAAACCATTTTCTCCAGTAAAGCAACTTAGTAAAAAGAAGGGCTAGTAATATGATGTCTGTAGTCTTTTTATGCCTGTATTTCTTCAGATTTTATCCTACAGCCTGCCTATAAACCTTGCCAGAATATCTGGACTCCCTTTTTATTTGGCAGCAGATAAGGCAGAGAGGCCCTTAGATTTAATATAGCTTAGAGATAAGAGGTGATAATTCCCCTAAATGAAAGTCCTGGAGTTGAAGTTTGCCTACCTATTCTGACTTCCTCCAAAACTCCAGATGTAGCACAGTTATATCTCTAACAGTCCCATGGTATGAAGTTCAGCAAGGGAAAGTGCTGGATTCTGCACCCGGGATGAGGAAGCCCTGGGTGTATGGACAGACTGGGGAATGACAGGCTGGAAAGCAGCACTGTGGAAAGGGACCTGGGGGTCCTGGTTGATGCCAAGTTGAACATGAGCCAGCAGTGCCCTGGCAGCCAGGAGGGCCAACCCTGTCCTGGGGGGACATCAGGGACAGCCAGGGAAGGGAGGGGATTGTCCCGCTCTGCTCTGCACTGGGGCGGCCTCACCTCCAGTGCTGGGGGCAGTTTTTCCACCACGGTATAAAAAAGACACTAAAGCTGTTCCAGAGCATCCAAAGGAGGGCAATGAAGATGGTTAAAGGACCTTGAGGGGAAGCTGTGTGAGGAGCAACTGAGGTCACTTGGTTTGCTCAGCCTGGAGAAGAGGAGACTGAGGGGACACCTGATTGCAGCCTACACCTCCCTCATGAGGGGAAGAGGGGAGGCAGACACTGATCTTTGCCCTGTGGTGATCAGTGACAGGGCCTGAGGGAATGGCCCGAAGTTGTGTCAGGAGAGGTTTAGGTTATTAGATATTAGAAAATGGAAATTGAAAATTAGAAAATTAGAAAATTTAAGAAAANTCCACCACGGTATAAAAAAGACACTAAAGCTGTTCCAGAGCATCCAAAGGAGGGCAATGAAGATGGTTAAAGGACCTTGAGGGGAAGCTGTGTGAGGAGCAACTGAGGTCACTTGGTTTGCTCAGCCTGGAGAAGAGGAGACTGAGGGGACACCTGATTGCAGCCTACACCTCCCTCATGAGGGGAAGAGGGGAGGCAGACACTGATCTTTGCCCTGTGGTGATCAGTGACAGGGCCTGAGGGAATGGCCCGAAGTTGTGTCAGGAGAGGTTTAGGTTATTAGATATTAGAAAATGGAAATTGAAAATTAGAAAATTAGAAAATTTAAGAAAAGTTTATTGGATATCAGAAAAAAGGTTATTCACCCAGAGGGTGTTTAGGCACTTGAACAGGTTCCCTAGGGAAGTGGTCACAGCACCAAGGCTGACAGAGTTCAGGAAGCTCCTGGACAATACACTCATACACATGGTGTGACTCTTGGCATGTCCTGTGCAGGGCCAGGAGCTGGACTCGATGATCCTTGTGGGTCCCTTCCAACTCAGGATATTCTGAGGTTCTGTGATTCTGGGATGCCACAGGAGACCAGAAGCACATGAAAAGGGACAGCTACTGCCCCAAAGGAGGCAGGACAGGGTGGATGGGAGGAGAGCTGGCAGACCTGTTCACAAAAGGCTTCAGAGCATGGTAGCAGGAGCTTCTCTGGTCACCTCTGCCTGATCCTGCTACATCTGCCTTTGCAGAACCTACAAAAGACCTCAATATGTGTTTTGAATATCTTCTTTCTGGCACTTAACTTGAACCTTTGACACTAACACTTGAAGAGCAGCTGCAAGTCTGCTAAAAAAAAAAGTAGTGGTTTGACTGTAATGCAATTCAAACCATACATTGAACATTCAGTATTACTACTACTTTGTAAATAAGTTTATCAAAGACATTAATAAGAAAAAAGCTGTGTGATGACAAAACTGATCATATCCTGCAGGAGCCAGATGCTCTTCTGCTTCTCTCATCTACTTTTTGAAAAGTAACTCTGACAGTTTTGGTATCCAAAAATAGTATCACAGAGTTGACATAGTAGCTGTCACACAATAGTAGCTCGCATAGTAGCTTCCTACAATGACCTATTTTCACTGCAGGCTTCAAAAACCCCCTACTTCCATGAGCCTGGTTATATGCAGGAGAAAGTCACTGCACTCAGTGAGAAGGAAGCCCCTTGTTCCAGCACACCCAGGGCCACACAGTCACTGTTGCACAGCTCCTTTTGCCAGCCTCGAGGGGCAGAGGCACAAGGCACAGCAGCACCTCTCTGCCACCAAAGCAGCTGCCACTGCAGCTGGGCTGTCCTCAGCAGCAGATATGGGTTGGTACAGCACAGGATGATGCACGACAGCTTTTCTGCTTTCCCCCTCATGTCTTTAAAGGCCACTGATGATGCCAGTAACAGGCGGCCTTTCGCAGCTTGAATTTATTTTTTCAAGCTGCTGTGTAGTCAGCTGAATGGGTGGAGCCTCCTTCCTTGCTTTTGCTGCTGCATAACTCACTTTTCTCTCCTGTCGCTTTTCACCCTTACTCTTTTTCTCGTCAACTTTCTGATCCTATGTTACTTCTCTTTGCCTTGCTGATAATGAAACAACAATTTTAACAGTTGATAATCGCAAAGATATTCCAGAATATACTCTATCCTTGCCAGATGTGTTGCTAATTTGATGTTGTATATTACACTTGTCAATTCCTTCTTTGTTTTATTTAATTAAAGTTCAATTCCCATTATTTGTAAAAAATGCTATTTTTCTAACTCAGCTTGTGTTCTAGTGTGAAACGATATTTTCAGGTACAGTTTTATTCCATTTGAAGAAATCCCACATATCTCTATCTCTGTGCAAAAGTATCAAGTTTAGAAAGGAGCTTAAATTCCATTTGCAAAAATGCACTGTACTGTCATATTTTAAGAGAAATATAACAGTTCTTTATGGACAAAAGTATAGTCAACATCTTTTAGATATTTTAATGAGATCTACTCCCAGCTGAATAAATTACTATTCAAGAAACTGAATTAAATTAAAATTCCCAACACCAAGGTTAGTGGTTGACATGCCTGAGGGATGAGATGTCATCCAGAGGGATCTGGACCCATATGAACTAGATGAGATTCAACAAGGCCAAGAACAAGGTGTTGCACCTGGGTTGGGGCAACCCCTGGTACCAGCATGGGCTGTGGGATGAACAGATCAAGAGCAGCCCCCAAATGCTGAGAAGGACTCGGGGGTGCTGGTGGGTGACAGGATGGACATGACCCAGCCATGGGCACTGACAGCCCAGAGAGCCAAACCTGTCCTGGGCTGCACCCAGAGCAGCGTGGGCAGCAGGGTGAGGGAGGGGACTCTGCCCCTCTGCTCTGCTCTGCTGAGAGCCCACCTGCAGTGCTGCATCCAGGTCTCAGGTTCCCAGCACAGGAAGGACAGGGAACTGTTGGAGCGAGTCCAGAGGGGGCCAGAAAGCTGATCAGAGGGCTGAAGCAGCTCTCCTATAAAGACTGGCTGAGAGAGTTGCAGCAGAAAAAGATGTTCTCAGTAAACAAGCAGGAGCTATCCCTGCCAATATCCTTCTGCACAACAGCAATGACCTCCTCCCTCTCAGTTGTCCCCATGGATAAGACCAGCTATGAACTCAGAGATGCCTCAAAATTCTCTTAATGGAATACAGTCAGCCAAAACTAAGATCTTAGTGTTCAGAGCTATAGCTGCCCATCCTGCAGATTCTACCTGATCTTCTATCTAGTCTGCTTCTGTCCTGTCTCATGAAGGAAATCTTCATTCAAAGCATCTTTTCCTCCTCAACAGAACTAGGGTGTTCAGCTGTCAGAATGATTTGTTTCTGGGCTCTTGTTTCAGCCTCCCAATACACTGCAGCATGTACCCCTAAGGAGCTAAGTAGGTAAAGAAAAGCAAACTTCCTTGCAAAGGTAATGTCTACAGAGGGAAGGCAACACAACATCACTCCCTGAAGTTCTAGATATGCTTGAAGTTTGTTGTCTTTGGGACAGGCCAACTTGGGTCTATGTAGCCCTCAATATGGTTTAGTTGTGAACATATTGGTGCTAGATTAATGGTTAAACTTGATGAGCGTAGAGGTCTCTTCCAACCTCAATGATTCCGTGATTCTATTGAGAGGTACTGACAGAGCTTATGCCACTGCCCCAAGCACTTAAACCACATTTGCCAATAGAGAGTTGAATGTGGAAAAGCAAAAAGCTCAGCAGTATGCAGGTTCAACTTCTGTTTCATGCAAGTACAAAGAGAAGAATTTTTGCTGTATTTGTCTTTTGAGAAAATTGAGNTTAGACTTGATGAGTGTAGAGGTCTCTTCCAAACTCAATGATTCCGTGATTCTATTGAGAGGTACTGACAGAGCTTATGCCCCTGCCCCAAGCACTTAAACCACATTTGCCAATAGAGAGTTGAATGTGGAAAAGCAAAAAGCTCAGCAGTATGCAGGTTCAACTTCTGTTTCATGCAAGTACAAAGAGAAGAATTTTTGCTGTATTTGTCTTTTGAGAAAATTGATTTGGAATGGCCTCCTACATGGCACAGTTTGCTCTGTGCTTCCTTGGAATTCATTTTTCTTTTGCCTGTTTCAAACAGATGATCACAGTGTGCACATACTACTGAAAATACAGAGTAATACTTAACACCTAGACCAAAGCTTTTGCTTTGCACTGAGCCACCCATAGGCAGACCCTTGCAAAACTGAAGAGAGGTTAGACCAAAAACTATCAACATGCTGCCAATCCCTTGATATTAGCTATTCCCACAAACACAGCTATCCACAACAAAGGAAACATGTGGATAAACAAGGTAGTTTGAAATCCTGCCCCAATACTTCTCATAGGACATGACTATGAGGTTGTAATAATGATGACAGCACCATTTATCTGGCAGTAAACAAGTATACTACTGAAAGAAGAGACCTGTGCCTCAAGATACTTCAGTGGAAGTGGCAATCTTTATGTGCCCTCTTTATGATATACATAATTATGTAATGTTATTAGGCAGTGATATTTTTCACAGCCTGCTTTTGCACATGTGCCATTTTAGAAAAACAATAAATAACTGGAGATGTTCTTCCCAGTAGGTTGGACTGCCTGAGGTTATTTACATACTAGAGATTCAGTGCTCAGAAAGCTTTAAATAAACTGAGCTTAAATAAAGGAAATCAAATGCACCATTAGAGGAATGGAAGAGGATTTATTTTCTCAAGGCAGTGCTCTACAGGATCTGTGCATCAATTGCAGATGTAAGTACAAAATGAACACAGTGCATTCCAGGCTAAAGTGTGCTGGTAAATGGGAACTGCTAACAGTAGGCTGGATAAATATTGCTTCACATCTGCTACTCTGTCCTTCACCAAGCAAAAAGGGACAGCTTTTCTTCTCAGTTACTCCCAGTCTCACAATCCATTTGCTTTTCCATGCAAAGGACAGACACAAGGACAATGGAAAGAAAGACATAATAATCACTCACACTGAACTTTCCCTCTGGTCTGTTTAAATTTATTTCCCTCAGCTCTGTTGTGCTATCTGCTAACAGGAAAACAAAGGGTGTGGGCAGACTTATAAAGGGGATTGATTAGTTTTGATGTGGGAATCAGAATTAAAATGCTGGCAACTACTGATGAAAGTTTCCTGCTTGATTTGTAAGCTAGTGAATGGATGAAAAGTCATGAAAAGCTTGCAAGAGAACTTGCAAGAGTGTGTTGATCTAGTCAACTATACTGAGTCAAAACATTATTGGTCTTCACAGGAAAAAGCAAAATGTATGTGTAATTCCTTCAAAACAGACATTTACGAACAGGATGTTTCAGATAGATCCTGAGGATTTACTTTTCATTCTCCTTCAATAAATTCACAATTAACATCAGATTCTTCACCTCCATGAATCCTCTAAGACTTTAAGTTTAGACTGTGAACACTTCACCAGTTTTCAGGAAATTGTCATTTTCTATACAAACTCTAAAGCAGTATTCCTTAAACCTTTTGCAGATGCATCTCCTTTTGCAGTTTACACAACCCAGGATAAGAGCTACTTTTAACTGCTGACAGGACATCAGTTAAAAGGAGGTGGATATTAGACTCAATTGTGAAAATTTCTAACTCCTCCTCTTAGATCCCGAGGGACCACAACATACTGTCTGTGAAACATTGCCTTGGAAAATAAGAAATAAGAGGGTTATTAGTGCAGCTGCTGGTTTTTTCTGCCATCCATAAAAAAATATTGTTTGCATGAAGTTTATAATTTCAAGAACAATAAGCCTCTAAAAAGTCAAATATTTTTGGGGCTACTGTGAACAAACCTGAACTCCCAGACAGTTCTGCTGTTTGAAGAATTCTACACAAATGTATGGTTCCTCATTAGCAGGGATCAGTTATCTTCAATTCCAATGCCAGCCCAGACAGGGTCCTGTTTAGCAGGAAAGCAAGAGAGACGTTCTGTGATCTGGTGAAAAGTATGGAAGAAAACAGTCCCAGCCCTTGCAGAGGCTTTCACAATAGAACCAGTCCAGAGAGCAGTGCTCAGAGGGAAGACACTGCAGTGTTTAAGGAGTGTTATTGTACAGTTCACCCTAGACTGTAGATAAGATCTACAACTGGATGCATTATAACTGGGAATTTTAAGGCGAGAAGCAAATGTTTACAAACGGGAAGAAAGTGTCACTGAACTACTCTCCAATATGGAGGTTGTTTAATGAACTGAGTGAAGGGATTTTCAGCTTTATACAAGACATTTTTATAGTTGGACTGTGTTTGTTAAACTTGCATTAAATTCATCGCTGCTGTAATCCCAATGACATTAGGCACTAAAATCAACCACTGGTTGGTGCTTTCCAGTTACTACAACTTCAGTTAGACTAAAATCCCCACCCTAAGACTAACCAAGGAAGCACACAGGTCTCAAAGAGGGAAAAGAATGCATAAAATTGAGTAAATAGTGAATTTTCCATTAGATGTCTACATCCAAATTAAAGCCTTGAATTTGCAGTTCAGTCTTAGTGCTGGAGGCACTGTTTTTCCATAGATATTTCACCACTGCTCTTCACACAGATGAGAAAACCAGCTCAGCTCTATAGAGTGTCCAAGTAAAATCAGGATTTAGAAATAAGCAGGTTTCTAGCTAAAATTCAGAGCAGTAGATATTTCTGCACAAGTAAAATCAAGGTAAAGATACATGGGGATATTTTTCTACTGTTATCCCTTCTATTGATTTCATCTATTTTTTACTCAGAGGCTTATTACATTAAATGTAGCATGCCAATTCCTTATACTGCATTTAAGAACAAGACTTACAATTAAAAATAAATGTTTTATGAGAAAGACTGACCATATGAAACTCACCCAAATTTAATGGATACTCAGCTAGGAGAAAAGAGACAGGTGGGGGTTTTTTTACGGCTAAGGTAGCTAGGAAAAAGAAATCCTGAGACAAATATTAAAATTTATATCTGGATAGAGGAACAAAAATCTTTTTGTAAACTAGTTGCAATGATGTTAAGAGATCTGTTTTTATTTCTATTCTGTATAAAGAAAAGAAATTCACAGCCTGACAGATAGGATACCAAATCTAATGTAAAATTCCCATTCTGGCATCAAATCCTGATTTCATCACTGTAATAGAGCCTCAATAACTAAAATGACTTCAACAGAACCTTAAATTGTCTTCACAAGTCTCTCAGTTTCTTTGATCACACTTCAGTGAGTTATATTATGAGAACTGGTGAAATATGCTCCGTGTAAATTCAGACTTGGCCTTTTGTACAGATTTATAATTGGAGATGAACATTCCAGAGTGATATAAATAGCCAACACAACCTAATTGAGGACAGCCTCAGTGTAAAGGACTGAGAGATAAGAATGAGACTACACAAAGATACTCAAAGTTATGATTTAGAAACTAATTAATATTTTGAAAGAAAGAAGAGAGTGATAAGAAAGAAAAAGCTCTTCTGAAATGGTTTCAAGTATTGCAGCTGAGAGAACTCTGTCACCCAGATGTAACAAATGGGATTCTACAGCAAGGAGAAGAATTCAGTAAACAGGAGGAGGGTGTCACTTGGCCAATTAAATCAGCCAAAACTGTAAAATCTCAAAGGTCATGCCCAATATTAAGACAGTGCTAGGATAATTAATTAAAAATTTGAGAACTGATTTCCTCAAAGAAGCAAAAAGTGAAGAAAAGACAAGAAAGAAATTACAATCAGCAGACAAAGATGTACAAAGTTTTAGGGAAGAGAAGAAGAGGACACCTTAAATGTAAAATGCAGACATTGACAGAAATCAGGAAAACCCCCAAGGGTTCTGGAAATGCACACTGACTTTGCAAGAGAGAGTAATGATTTAATTCTTTGACATCAAAGCCTTATCTGTCCTGAGGATGATACACTCAAGGAGTTAATCTGTGGGTAAATGAAAACTTAGTTACTTTGAAAGGCAGAACACTTGGTGGATGAGAATTTAATTCCAGCTCCTCACAAGTAAAATTCAGAGTTAGATTTGATCTAATAGATTTGCAAAGGGAACTTTGTAAAAATTACCATTATTTTTTATATTAAAACAAGATCTGCTAGTTCTCTTCATCTTTAATGACTTTTAAGATATTCTAAACTATTTGTACTTGTGAGGAAGAGGAAAAGATGCAGTGTGGTATTTTATGTGCTGATGCTATAGATGTTCAATGGTTCCACATACAAACATCAATCTGGTACAGCTAATCAGGGTGTTTGGTTGTTGAAGCCTGGCAGCAACAGGTGGATGAATTCTGGAGTTCTACATCACTGCTAGTCATTTAAGAGTCTGACAAGTAGGTTTTTAATATTTGAACGATATTTTTAGTACAATGAATGTGGCTTCAGAAGGAAATGACATGCACTCTGAGATCATTCTGAGGTTATGGGTGAAATTCAGCCCTGGGAATCCTACTGGAAGCCAGGACTTTTACTGCCAAGAGAGAACTCTATGTAAGCTTAGGAGGTGACACTGGCAATGCTAAGCACAACAATAAGGAGACACAAGACAAGAGTAGTTTAAAGAAAATTGTACCACATCCTTGCTGTGTCACTGAAAAAAACTTTGCACTGGTTTCAGTAAGTCATCATCAAAATTTACTGGAAGAAATGCTCCAGGGCAAAGTTTGCAAGGAGAAGGGAAGATCTTAACTGTAGGCATAAAAAGAAATACTACTATTATTAATTACACCTAGTCTTAGATTAATAGAATCTCCTAGAATTTCCTGTTCAAAGGAAATTCTACATAGCACTAGTTGAAGGGATTCCTACTGGAGGTACCATACAGCTGTAACATACTCATTAAACTCCAGCATGTTTTGTAAGAGGAAGCAAAGAACTGAGCAGTATCAAAACTCAAGTAATTTCAACTTCTTAATTACATCAGATCAATTGAGTCAATACAACTGTAAGGGGTTGAGAGGGGAAACAGAAACCTGACAAATGAGATAATGTTTTTCTCCTTTTCATGATTTTCAGTGTTTCTATCAGAACAAACAAAAGGTAACATGTCTCTAGCCAGATAGAAATGCAGAAGAATATCCCATCACATTTTTCTATACCCGACCTATACACTGTTCCACATCTTCCTAAAGTTAAGCAGCAACCAGAGATTTTCTTTCAGATGGAACATTCCCAAAGTCAGCAAATGCACCATACCTGTGTAACTGGGAGGTGGACTTTTCAAGTGTGGACTCATTAAAATTTTCTGATGAGGTATGAGCCTGAGTTTCACTGATTGCTTATGTGTCAATGAAGATAAAAAGTTCCTATTTCTTGCAGAAAATCAGCTAATCCTAAAGGCCTCTAAGAAGGGCAACAAGTTGTGACATTCCATAAATGCGCCGTTCTGACGTGTGGGCAAACCTATTAACTGAAGGTGAAAAAACCCAAGATTCTGTGTTCATTTTCCCTGAAAAGATCAACTGGGAGTTCTTTTTTTCAAAAACAGTAGGCGCTTCTGGAGTTTTCTTTCTCCCCTAATACACCTTATGGAGGAAGAAGAAAAGGTCAGGAGCACTGGTGTAGAAAAGACTACTGCAGCAATCTAAAAAAAGGGCACTGAAAAATGGGCATGAGAGTAGCCTCAGAATATGTAAATGCTCTTCATCTGCTCCCAGTTCCTCAGAGGCTGCACAAAAGGCATTGGGCTTACACTGATTTAGAAGGATGGACGAGATAACCTCTCAACCTTCAGCCCTATTATTTTCCGTGAATCAGCAGAAAGAGAAACTCCCTCGGTTCTTGAGGTTCCAAACTCCCATTTCTCTTTTCAGGTGTCCAAATTATATAAACACAGGAATCTTATCACTAGACATAAACCAGGCCCAAGATAATTACAACACACATCAGTTATCAGTAGATTCTTGGACCTGCCTCTATTCACTTTCTTAGTAGTGCAAACATATAAAATACACAATGCAAACCTTGTCATACACACAAAAAATTAGGAATAATGACTGTGGTGATTCTACTTGTTGGATTTGATCACTGGTAATTTTGCCAATTTTTGTCATCAAGGCAAGTCCATTTTCTTCATACATTACCAGTGTGAGCTAAGATGCATTCAAGGTATCTAACAACTACTGCAAGTGTCTAAAATGCTATTTATTTCATGCCTAGCTTCATCTTTATTCATCACACAGTACTCTATAATTGCACATATTCATAGACTTTAATAAACAGATTTTTACTGCCACAGCCATCTTCACCATAAAAAAAGATGTCTAGCTGTCAGGCTGGCAAGATTCTCTTTCCCTACAACTGTTTTTATTGCATATTGAAAATGAAATTGTAGGACAGCAAAGACAGGTGAAATGGACTCTTGCTCAACACATACTGAATAGAAGGGTTGGCTCCATTTTTCCTGACATTATCAGCTTTCTTCAGGGTGCATTGTCTGTTCTTTTATGAAAGTCACTTTGTGATCGTTTCTGGCAGTGCCAAATTAGTCTGCTGGAAGACAGACTAATGGAAGACAACCTGCTAGTTCCTTGGAGAAGCAAACAAGCAGCACCACAAACTTCCCAAAATCAAACATATACATATCTCTTGTTTCAGCCTTGTCAGACAAGCTACAGAGATCTTTAACTTCAATTATTTGTAACTGTGTGGAAATCAGCATAAACTGTCCATATGGGAAATTCGACAAAGGTGTCAATAATGCCTCTTTCGCTGCAAATCTATGCCAAAGAACCTTCTGCTTGTACAAAATTAGACAGTGATTTTAATTTTTCACTTCAGTTCCCTTCTCAGTATCTTGGAAAGAAAGGAATGGGCCTACCATTAGGTAAAGATGTAAGTCAGGGATGTATGAATGAGAAAAGCACAGACAGTGATGAACTGGTGAGTGTAACACGGTATCCATTACTGAGCTCCCCAGCACCTATTTGACTGAAGCTACTTTCAGTCAGCTTGCACATTTTTGCACATAATTTATAGTTGAATTAGGTGTCACTAGTTTGGGAGTATAGGCAGATTATGTCTGGCATCTGATTTTCAATAACTCGTAGGAAACACTGGAATAATTTACGCTCCCATAGCACCATTATACACTCAGAGTAGCACAATTTAAACAGTAAAATGTATGAGTTTGCGTCTGGGATGCTGAATTAATTTATTGCACAGCTCTGCAGTTTATTTCTGCAGTAAAACCTAGGCTCTCTTGAAATCAATAGGAATTTTACCACCTGCTTCTGCACAGTCCAGACTTACCCTTATGATGTGGGCTTGCACAGCAGAGGGAAAGAGACAAAAAAGACATCCACATTTTTTTTTTGTTTCACACCCCTGGCTAAAATGGTCAGAACTTGAAGGAGGAGCCTCTATTAGACAGTGCCAGTGTTTAAATTGGGTCAGGAGGTCTAGTTTGGTCCCCTGAGGCTTGGGCTACAAAGGGAGATCCTCTGTGGCTCAGGAAAGCTCCAGCAGCATAGGAAAAGCATTGCCCTCTTGGGAGCAGCTGCTGCAAGGGCCCCTTCAGGCTGTGAACAGCTCAGCACACCAAAAGAGGCAGAAAGGAGACATTGCCAGACCAGACTGTTCATCCCAGACATCTGCAAGGCTGGAAGTGGCAGGCTGTGGAGCTTTCCAAGCGGGCTGAGGTCTGTTTCTCACAGCCCAGATCTGGCACCAGTTGAGTGTTGTTCCTTGGCAGTGTCCATACTGATTAAGATCACTGAAGCAAACAGGGAAAACAGTCCTCTCATCCCTGAAAGCAGTTTCTGCTCTGCTAGGGTTAAGCTATGCAGAGAAGATGGATCTCATGTAGTTTCTTTTGGGAATTACCAGCACAGCTGCCTGAGTCCTGTTCCTGTTTGTGACTTCTCACCAACTCTAGTGTAAATGATGTGGAAATTGTCCTCCTCATGCAATTACAGCCCTCTTAATTGCCATGATACAAGCACTTCCACACAGAAAGCACTGGAAAAGCTGGTGTTACTTTACTATAGAACACATGTAGTTATTCTAACCAGACTATTGTGTTCTGAGGGGCTTGTGATCCTGCACTGGTTACCCAGAGCAGGCACAAGCACATGCTGAGCTTTGCCACACTGTGCTACACATATTTCTTGGCCTTCTGGGTTGTGCTGTGCTCTGCATATCCTGTAAACCTAAACTCAACTGGTTAATCATAATGGAAAAACTTGATGGTCACTATCACCTGGCACCAGTGATGATGCCACAACATGTCCTTATCTTTATCTTGAAAGGAAGCAGCTTATTTTACTTCTAAGAAAGTCCTATCAAAACCTGAAGACCTCCATGCCAGTGAATCTCACTCCTGATGGGAAGTCCACACGGTGTGCCATGCCCTGACCATAGGTCAGTCTGAAGCCACGTTTGTCTCAAGGTACCCAGCATCAGAAGGGACACCAGATTTTATAACTTGCTGTCACTTTCAGTGCTGAGCAAGCACTCCTGGTGCAAGAAAATGCAGAGAAGGGATTTTGACATCTTTATTTTCTCCTACTACCTAAATGCTCCTGGAGGCATATTAAGGAAGCTAATTAATGCTAGTTCAGCAGAAGCAAGGATGGGAAGACTTAACCCTAAACACTGCAAAATAGCTGACATTCAGATTCATCCAAGGATATACAAAGAGCAGGTTGATGTTATCACAGGACCTCTCTCTACGACTTTTGGAGTCATGGGAATCTGGACAGGTCCCAATCGACCTAAGCCCAGCAAACATTTTCCCAACTTTCAAGAAGGCCAGAAGGGATGGTCCTATAGTTATAGGCCTGTCAGTCTCATTTCAGTAACTGGTAAAATTACAGACAATATTCTGGAGCTACTGAAGAGATAGGCACTGATCTCTTCTCTCTGTTGACCAATGACAGGACCCAAGGGCATGGCCTGAAGTTGTGCCAGGGGAGATTTAAGATGGAGATTAGGAAAAAGCTCTTCACCCAGAGGGGGATTGGGCACTGGAACAGGTTCCCCACGGAAGTGGTCACGGCACTGAACCTGACAGAGTTCAAGAAACTTTTGGAAATGCTCTCAGACATAGTGTGATTTTTGGGGTCATCCTGCACAGGGCCAGGAGCTGACTTGATGACTCTTCCAACTCAGGATATTCTATAATATTTCGTTATTCTATGAAAGAGGCCTTTGCTTGCAGAGGAGCACAGACAGAATCCTCTGTATTCATTGAAGTTATCATTTGCAATGTGGAAGAGAAATAGCTGTGAGCTCATAATAAGGGAAAAATCAGAGAAAAATACATCAGCACATGCAAAATTAGCAGCAGATATGCTGCTATATAAACATATATTTTAGAATCATAAAATATCTTGAATTAGAAGATACCAACTTGACTTCCTGGAAATTTGATGTGAGCCCTAGCTGCAGCTCATTTTAGTATGTTGCATTTAAAGTATTTGTAAAGGTTGTCTGAGTCCCCAGTTCAGAAAAGACCCTGAAATATCTTTAGGAGAGAAGTTCTTGATTTCTCAGCCGGGAAGCTGAAATTCAGGGATTTGTAAATGAGTTTCCCGCGTTGTGCCATCCCTCCAGTCCCTGCAGGCTGAGATTTGGGGAGCTGGCAGGATGGTGCAGCTGGCAGAGCTCCTGCTCCCTGAGCATGGGAGCGAGCAAGGCACACGCCGTTGGCTTCAACACCTGCTAACTGGGAACAGAGAGTGCTGCAGTGCTGCAATATCCATCCTAGCACTTGCAAAAATCCCACACCCATATCTGCGATGAAGCTGCAGCCTCAGCTTTCCTGTAGTTGGGTTTTCTGGTGACAGCTAATGCTGCTTATCACCCCTGTACACCCCGTGCCCTGAAAGTTCTCTGAACAGCAGTGGATATGAACTGCAGATTCTCTTTTGCAAATGCACTGTGAACAACTTGCTGAAGACCTTATTAAAGAATATTACCTGTGGTGAGAGAGGTTTGGAGAAATGTGCTTTGCCCTAATAGGTTCTCACAGCTGCTTGGAAGCAGAGTCTAAGATTATTGCTTTAAAACATATAGAGTTTATTTATTAGTACCTGTTTTTTATTTATGCTTTTGGCAGAGAAGTGCTAATGCACGAACTGTAAGAAATCTGATTTTCCTCAAAAAAGCCTGAGCAACAGTCAACACTCCTCAGCAAATAGGCCCATACATGACTCCTGACTATAAAACCAGTGAGGAACAGCAAGCAGTTGGCCTTGGTTTATTCTTCAGTAGATTGTATCTGGGAATAAATGGCTTTTCAAAGAGTAGGAGTTTCAGGAAGCTTAAAAGTCTTAAAGCAGGCTTTTCTATTTTCCATCTTAGACACAGCACTGCACTCCTGCTCAAAAACTTGTTAGCACAGCTGAGAAAACATGCTTGATAAAAAGGCATAACTCATCAACTCTAAAGATGGGATCAGGTCTTGACATATGGAACTGAATTAAGGACAAAAAGGCTTCCAAAAATATTTGTGGGAGACACTGACTTTCTGTTCCTAATCTTCTTTCAAGGCTTATCATGAATCTTTTCTTTCTTGCTTATTTGCATGTCTTTCAGTCATTACCTCTTTCCACCATTCAGTTTACTGCTAAGCTCTGTATTATTTGATATAATTTCCCCTATTATTTGACATAATTTTCCCTTATTATTCACCTAGTTTTCGTTCTTTTATTTCCACTTTGTACTTGCATTTTTAAATGTCCTTAGGACTCCTTGCAGGTTAATTCTTCCAGACTGCTCACACCCTGAAGTGTTAGACCTAACAGTTCAATGTGCCTGTGATCATCCTTCTCTAAGACAAGGTGCCTTTTCTTAGCCTCCCAATTTCCCCACAGATGCAGAACATTGTGGGCCTTTTCTTATCCCCCTTCAGAGAAGAGGCAAAACAGGCTGCTTCTTTCTTGAAAGAGAAAGAATTAGCTAACAGGTACTGCTTTTGTTTCCTCAGCTACCTCTGCTTCTGCTGAAGTGAAGAGCATCCCAGCAGGCCCCAAGTCCTTGTCATTTCTCTTATAGTCTCTGCTGTTGGTAAATCTTCCCTCATTTCAGCACTGAGGGAAGAAACACTTCTGTTCACAGATGGTCAGAGGAAAAAAAACAAACCACAGTAGGATTAAATCTACTGCTTCTTACTTAATTATTTTAAGATTTGAGCAGTTGGTGCCGCAAGAAATCAGCCACATGACCTCTTGCCTCCAAAAGAGTCTCTTGCTTCCAAAACAGTTTCCGCTCGAGCGCTGAGCACAACTTCATCTTCAAGCAGGAGTCTGACTTGTCAGGTTTCAGAGGAATAAATACTTTAAAAGTCTCCTTTCTGCCTCCTAGACTGTCAGGTAACAGCATTTTGCAGAGGTAGGTGCAGAAACAAGCAAAACAAGCAGATGCTGAGTGGCTTTGTACTGAGCTGCTATGAAAGAACAAACAGCTTTTTTTGAGCAGACTTCCTGATCTGTTAGTCTCTCTCGCCACACAGAGACACACATGAGAAATACCTGTAGGCTGCCATCACTCCTGGTAACACAAGGCAAATGTTTTTATGCTTGGGCTGTTGGACAGTGTGTTATGCAATGTGACATCATACACTTGCCTGGGAGAAGAGTTTAGGGCAAGGAGCATTTTGTTGTTGGTCACTTGAGGTGGCAGAGCAGAGAGATCAGCAGAGCAATGCAGTTGGATGTAGCTGCAGAGATTACTGGCCACCCCTGTTGACTGGTCAGTCAGGCAAATTCCTGCAGCACTCAGCAAGGGACAGCCGCCACATCTCATGCAATGCATAGCAGGAAGCATTTTGTTACAGTGACAATGCAACTCTTCTGGTATAACATTCTCCTCCTCTGCTTCCATCACAGACATCACTGGCTGCTTTTAGATAGAAATATGTGTTCTCTTCCACCTTGCATTCTACCTAATTTCCCCATTAATATCAACCTGGAGACTTCTGATTCATAGACACTTACATTCCAGGTCCAGAAGAAGTCTTAAAGCTGTAACTTTGTTATGTCCAATATTAAACCACTGAGAGAAAAGTGGTCCAAAAATCCTATATAGCACCTCAAACCAAACTTTCAAGTCAGTAGGAAACTGCAAAAGACTAAGAGCTGAAAACATTATTGCGCTGGGAAAGGGCAGGAAAAGTTAAAAGTAGAAGAAGAGCTCAGGGGACAGGCCAGAAAATACATACTCTTATTTTAAAGCCATTCCCACCTTAGGCACACTGAGATATAAGTTACTTAATATAGTGTTATGTGGATGGATGCACACCTAACCCCTTCCAAATTCTTTGCATCCTGTTAAGTGGTTACTCATCATTAAAGACAAATGAAACACATTAGCAGTATTACAGTCATGATCTATTAAGTGAGGTAAGGTTCTGGGATATTCTGCTGTCTTAGAAGTCGTCACAGTGTCACTCCTGATGCTTCACCTAATGTCCTGAGGTACCTTTCCTAATGCCACAACTGTCTAATTGCAGCCAGAGAGCATTGAGGAAAAGGATTCATGACTTTGTCTCACATCAGCTGCTTCCTACCCAGCATGATGTAGGCCTTCTCTTACTTGAGAACTCCTGGAGAAAATTGAACCAGAAATATTTGTAGTTCTAAAACTCTCCAGATTTTAGGGCTGGTTTTGCTGGGTTCAGAACCCTGGGGTTTAGGCAGCCCTAGGAGGGGAATGAAACCATCAGGGTACTGAAGAGTGTGTTTTACATCATCTCCGAAATTGAGGATTATGAAACTGACAGGAGAGGGAAGTCCATGGTGTTAAAGATAGGATATTGATGTGCATTTGAAAAGCCAAAAAAAAGCTAAGTTCATGATTTCCTCTCCTCGTCTGTAATTCCTATTGTTTATGGACTATTTTACTTTATTTTTTTTAAATCTTGCAACCTTATGAACATAGCTGAATCTAAAGTCAGTCTTTGGAAACTTTGCTAGCATCTAAATGCTTCTAAATCTCAAGAGACTTCCAGATAAAACACTTCATCTATGTCCCCATATTTTTATTTGCCTGAAAGTGGGACTGATATTTTTTTCCCTGTGATAGATACCAAAAATTACCTTCGAGAGAAAATTTGTTCAGTGTTTAAACGTGTGGCCCAGACTCTGGAAACCTGCACTTGTATTTGTATTCTGCTCTACTACAGGTGATCCTTATGATGCTGGGCTATTAATTTGATCGTTCCTTGGCCCATTTTCCCTTCTCTAAACTGAAGAAAAGAACATTTCCATGCTTCATAGAAGAGTTATGAGCGTAAATTAATTCATATTTATGAGGTACTAAAGGGATTCTGATGAGTACCATGAAAAGGCTGACATAAACAAAACCCTCTCTGTGTTCTGCATTTCCCCTGATATAGCTGTTTTTCTCTACGTCTCAAAGCAAGGACTATTTTTCCAGAGTTATATTTTTTACTTGTGACATTTCTTGATTTTACTTTGGAACAATAAGTACTCGTACATTGCAGTTCCAGCAATTATTTTTTATGCATGATATGCTATATATGAAACTTTCAGTGTCCTTTATAGCCAAACAGAACGGAATAGTTTCTTTTCAGGTTTATTTTTAAAGCCTGTGAAAATGCACCAGACTTGCAGCTGACAAGGCAGAAGCATAGCACCTTTACACACAAAGCAGAGGGAGCAGGGAGAAGAGCATCATTTATGATTATCATTCAGTCCTCTGGAGGGCTGACTCATGGGTGAGACTGCAGAATAAAACCCAGTGTGTGTAAAATCTGCTTTCTTACTCCATCTGCACAACAGAGGTTTGCAAGGTGTCACTCAAGTTATTTTCAAGTTTGGGTGACAACCAAAAAATAAACAAATCAGGCAGATGTCTCTCAAAAGAAAGCAGAGGAACATATTTTTCTGTTCTTGATAGGTAACCTTGAACCACTTGATTGGCATAAAACCCAGGAAACCTTTAGCAGAATTTATCCCTGCTGAGAATTTTAACACTAGCTTCGCAAAGGAAATCATGTGTACATGTTTCTTTTTTTGGCTGAATGTACTTATTTCTCTACGTATGTTTATGATGACACCCAAACATTATGTAGAAATGAGCCACGCAGCACTATTCTAAAACCCACATAGGAAATAAAAGCTTTCAAAACGCTCAGGGAAAGAAACCTTTTGACTACTGTAAAAAGCAGCTTTAAAATCTTGAGAAAAGAAAGCAATTCAAAATCTTTTCCTATGCTTGAGCAGTAGTAGGAATAATAGGAAGCAGTGTGACACCATTCAGACAAGCAGACTGTTTAAGTAAGCTCCTAGTCAGGGGAATTCAGTCAGCCCTCCAATTATCCCCTCTGAAAGTGAGCAGGATGATAAAGAACCGCAGAAGAAGGAAGAATTTTAAGCCACATACTGCCACTTGCAGGTCAAAGAGTCCATGACAGCTACGTAAGGCAAGGCTAGAAGCACACAAATCCATAGCAGTGTAATACAGGGCTTCAGGGAGAGACTTGGTAGGAGTGCTCTGGAAGCATTTGTTTGACATCCTTGAGAGAGAGCAAGTTTGAACAAAGTTAACTTTGTCACCCAGGGGGAAGTCCTTAGCAGCAGGCACGTATCTGAGAGTAACCAGGATTGCATGTTCAGGTGACTGGCAGCACAGAAGGATGTCCTGGTTTTCCCAACACAGACACAAGCACACAGAAACATCAGCATGTTGAGCAAATGCTCTTGGATGACAGAAACAACCAATGACACAGCATGTGGTCAGCTTGGGACTGCACCCGGGTAGTCCTGGGCTTGGGGAAAGGCACAGGTACTTTTAAACCATCTTAATCACTCCTCAGGGCTTCTCTGGATCTTGATGCCAGTCCATGCTGCCCTGGGACAGGCCTACACTAAGCAGCATTCCCTGTGGGGCGGCTCTGCTGGCAAGGGGTTGTGCCTTTTTCTTCCCCTTTGCTGAGGGAGAAGTGTAGATTGGATCATTTAGGTTTCTGTGGCCGTGAGCTACTTTTCTGTAAAAAAAGATGTCTGTGAGGCTACTCATGCCAAGGGCTTGACTCCTCACCTGGAGAAAAAAAATAAAAAAAGGCAGTTCAGGCTGTGGAATTCTCCAGACACCACCTGCAGAGGAATCAAGGGAGAACCAAGAGTCAGGAGGGGAAGGAGGGCAGTAGAAATGCCATTCCATGCACACCATGGCTCCTGAAGCCTCGGGAGCTGGCGGAAGGGCTGGAAGGAGGCACAGTCAGGGTGACACTGGTTCCACTTGGCACATTGGTTCCACTGGTTCCACAAGTGTGTTCCACTTGGCAGGCTCCCCAGGCTGAGGTCCAGCAGAATTCCTCCTCAGGTGGCACTTTAAAGCTGCTGTCTGCATTTGAGCAGCACGCCCCTCCAGGGCTCCTGTGCTCTGCAAGTTTTGAAAAATGAAATACAGGAATGTTGGCCTCTGGGTCTATGTCTCAATTTATATTTGAAGGGAAGGGGATTCACAGACTCCCTGTTGAGCTTGGAGAAGACAGGGAGTGGAGAAAAATGAGTTTAACACATATGTAAGGGGTGGCCCTCATCTCACAGCAGAGATACATTCCTGCTGACATTTAAAATTAATTATTTGTCAAGGGCACTGGAATTATACCCTAAATATCATATTCTGGCACATCCCTATCGTGCTTACATAATATCATCACAATCACTTCCTAGCCACAACTTGGGCTGATATAAAAAATAAAAATAGTAAGAAGTGAGAGATTATGAATACATTAATTACTCTCCAGTCAGGAGGGTGATGGAGCGCTTCAGTGAGAGAAGACAACCTGGGATTTGTGCTCTGGCTCATATGTTGCTGCTGGACTCTGACCTGCTCAGACAAGTGGGAAAGAATTTTTTGATCTTGTTGAAAAGGTGGCTGAACCTTCTTGGTTTTGGATTTTAGGTGCAAGGGTAGTTTATTGAACTGTTTCCATGAAGTATTATGAATAGATGGGAAGCTTCCCTGAGAAGGGAAGATTAAATAATGGTATTCACTAAATTAAGTGGAAATAAGAAAAATGCTGTGGAATTAATGGAACATACTCCTTGATGTAAAATTTAATTACTCTATTTTAGTAGAAGATTATAAACATTTCACTCATTGGCAGACATAATAATCATAAAAGCTAAGCTCAAAGTCATTATTTACTATTTTCAGGTCTTTACATTTTTGCAATCTTTGTAATTAAATATGTTGTTTTAAGCATTCTATAGCAGCTATAAATATACATATTCCATATACTTGCATAGGATTCTCCATGACAAATTTTGGTAGAAATTTGCTAATTTATAGCATGAATTAAAATTCTGCTGAAAAGGTCTGAAATTATTAAAAAAGGAAATTGTGCAAGTACATGCATATGGCATTAACCTGGGGACTCAAAGCATTGTGTATCTCCAGATTTGTTTTGTTTGTTTATTATGACTGTAGTACAGCATTTAAATGTCAAATTTTGGCAAGTGTATATTGGAACAAGTACGGCACATCCTAAGAAAATTAACAGTGTGTTAATATTCTATATTTGGGCACCTCATCATTTTCTACCTTTAGACTTTCCAGAACAAGTACAAACTTGATGTCTAACTGGAATAAATATATGAAATTAATTTTTAAAAAGAGTCTTGCAGGAGTAGAGGAAAAGGATATTTGAATTTAAAAATCTGTGTTTCCAAGCTAACCTTGCTTCTACTTCCAGATTGGTCAGCTCCTCAAAGGTACAGACACCTATCACTCAGCCAGTTAAGGAGAGATAATCATCATTTCTCTTGAAGTGCTAAATGTAACTCTCTGGTTAAGAGGGACACAGGCAACATAAGCACACCACAAAGTTCCACTAATGAGCTTCAACTGCTCTCAGATATCTCAGACCATGTCTGGTTTGATGTCACAGGCATCAGAGAACCGTGTCTGATTTCAGTGACCAGAGGGTGTGGGATAATCACAACAGTCAATTAAACCAAACCTTGTTCTGTAATCTGACCATAAATTTCCTTTCTTAGAGCATGGCTGAACCATTTAATTCTCTAGAACCTACATATGATGAAATAGCTTTCCACTTGCTTCATCTTGTAAGTTAGCTCCTTCTCATATCTTCTGGTTTAGGGTCTATATATTTGGTGGCTTTAATACTGACCCTAAAAATGAACCAAAACAAAATCTTTCTAAGAAAAAAAAAAAAATCAAGGATTTTGATCCATACAATAAAAAGCTATTGATGAAATTTTAGGATAATTAGAAAAGCTCTAAACACTTGGAATTCTTCTGTCAGGTCTTTTGGTTACTAATACAAATAAAAGCACAACTGGATCAGAGGAGGCTTCCTTCTGGTTTTGGACAGCAGTTACCACACTTTTGTGAAAGGTGTACTGTGGGCAGCTAAGACCTGTCCCATTTCATACCTGCTCAGGTCACCCTCATGGACACATCAGGACCCACTGTGCAGAGCTCAGCCTCACACCTTCTTCTCCTTTCATGCCATTCATTCTTCATCTGTAGCTTGGCATACTTCATTACATGTTAAAATTATGCTTCAGAGGCTAAACACCCTGAGGGGCAGAGAAGACAGAGGTTCTTTTTGAGAGTTTAAGTGTCACAGAATTTTTGTGCCATGAGGGGAAGAGCCTGCTACTGACTAAAGAATCTAAAGTAAATGTGCTCTGCACAAAGTGATTTATTTATCAGACAGGTTTTGGTAGAAGCCTTTCCTGAAGGCCTAAGACACACTGCTGTAAAAATAAGCTGAAGCCCCAGAAATACTGCTATTTCTTTATTCATGTTCAAGTCACAGCTGTCACAGAGCCTCCTTTGGACATCTATAGAAATACTGATCTCTCCCAGCTGCTCAAGATATTTGTCTAGGACATGAAAGAGATGAAAACTTAGACACAGGATTCTTCTATTTCAGGAAAAACTGAAGCTTGGGACTCTGAGTAACCTGGTCCTAGTGAAATGTTACCTGCCCATGGCAAGGGACTTGGAAGTAGATGATATTTAAGATCCTTTACAATCCAGACCCTATGATTCTAACTTTTATGAATGATATGCAGTTTCATAGGCACCATTCAAAGATAAAAATATAATGGTATAGTGTGCAAGTGACAAGAGCACTTAAAAGCCCTATTAGCCAAGAAAGAAAGAATGAAATTTTAGGGTTTTTCACAGGTAACAGAAAGAACTCTTTGAGACAAATATAATATATTATTTATAGAAAAGAACTAATATTTCACTTGGACTTGGCTGGAATGGCTAGAATAATGTAGCTGCATTTATTAAAAAATAAGAGTCATAAAAGGAAGGACCTTATTAGGTGTTTGGGGCCAAGAAGTAGCTTCATCCTTCTATCTATTTATTACAAAAACATTTTCCACAATTTAGTTATCTACTTCTTGAACATTTTGAGTTAATTTTGTACTTTGAAGACCACTAAGGAAAACACCTAAGGTATAATTTTAAATGTTAAGAGAGCTAAGGTGAAATGATCAAACATCTCGGTTTAGCATAGAGGTTGGTGCAAAATAAAACTAAACAAGACTTTTCTGAAGTAGTTTAATGCCAAAGAAGTATTTCTGATTATGATATTATTATATTTTTTATTAATTGCTCAAGGCATTTTGATAATTATCTTTGACCTATCCAGTTAAAG
This sequence comes from Hylia prasina, assembly GCA_013397195.1. Taxonomy (NCBI): domain Eukaryota; kingdom Metazoa; phylum Chordata; class Aves; order Passeriformes; family Sylviidae; genus Hylia; species Hylia prasina. Next base: position 1,166,848 of record VYXD01002499.1, read on the forward strand.
GCATCATATAAACATGGTTTAAAGGCAACCAGCAGAGTGTGAAGTCTGGGACTACACAGGGCTATCAGTTCCAAAGGATGTGTTGTTGCTTTTATTTCAAGTCTCATAGATACTGATGCATTACTTAGCACACCAGTTCCTGATAACAGGAATGTCAAGTTATGTTTTATGACAAGGAAACCTTTCTAGTTTAAGGGATGAGTCTGGAATTCAAGCACACCTGGAAGTTTCCAGAGACAAAGAGAACCTAACATATGTCAAAACACTAGTCTTTCTAAGCCAAATCCATGTTGTTGCTACTTGAACCCTGATATTTGAACATTTGCCTCTTCAGGCTAATTATTGTCATTCAGTTGCTCTTTGTAATTACAGAGAGGATCATTTTCGTTCTGCATCCAGCAGGACCAAAAGACTCATTTGCAGCCAGTGCACCACTGTTTCTCTCTTTGGGCTGACAGGGAACCAAGTCCTCTGATTTCTTCTCCTGTGCAGTCAGCACAAGAGCACAAGCCAAAGGCTGAATCTCTCTGCATCAAACCAGCTGACAGCTGGTAGGGCCAGCTCCAACCTAGACACACCAAATCCATCTGGAATCTTTCGGACTTCTGAAGAGCCCTTTGGGTACAGCTCCACCATGCTCCTCCAGGTTTGAGATTATGGTGCCTCAAAGCCAGGTTTGCACCAGTGCTGCTTCATTTGATCTCTGCTGAGGCTCAGCTCATATGCCTGACAGGACCTGAGCTGCTCTGCACAGGTTTGTATCCTGTTTATCAGTCACGAGTTTAACAACTGCAGTGGAGAGCTGAGTGTCCTGGTATCAAATCCAGTCAGGTACTCAGCACCTCCTCTCTCAGACACTGTTTTTGAGGCCCCAAATGTTTAGCTCCTTAAAGAACAGGACAATGCCCCATTTGTTTGTTCCTCTAGTTTTAAATCCTGTATTAATGCTGTTACTTAGCCAGCCAAATAAGACTGTGACTATTATAAGTCAACAGCTCAGAAGCCTGGGGTTTAATGCTTCACATAAATTCTGGCACCACGCAATTTTCTCGACAACATGGTCTCAGAGTTAACTGAAATTCCAGGGGGGAAAAGGTGTTCCCATACATTAATGGGATATGGAAAATTCTGGTTCTGCCTTTGACAAAGTTTTAACCAGATGTATAATTCCTGTCATTAACAAACTGAAGAGGTACGCATTCTCTGTTACAAATGCAAATGTAACATTTGCATGGATCAGTAAATACTTTTCCACTGCAATGTAAATAGACTTGACAGTTTGAATCTGCCACAAATTTTGGGGATAATTATGCAAATGCCATACAATACCAAAGGAAAACAGTTTCTTAAAATATTCATGTGGGAATATTTGTTATTACAGCAAGATGCATGGTATTCAAAGTGTACTGACCAAGAAATGTCTGTGACAGCTCTATTCTGCATGAACAGTAAGGAATGCTCAGTGACATACTTCATACTTGTGGTCACAATAATCATTACAAACCATTCCTGTTAATCTGCCTCCAGGGGTATGGCTGTGTAGTCCACCCACAAGAGATCCAACAGCTAAGTATGCACTGCCATGTAGGCTGCCAGAATATGCCACAATGTCCAGACCACTCTATGCCAAAGAGGGCTGCTTCAGGACATGCTCACTCTCGTAACCTGAAGGAAGAGGCATTCTCTGTGACAAAAGTGTTTTTCTTTTACTGGGCCTTTCAGAGTTCTTGGGAAAATTCCCATTTCATTTGTATGTCTGCAGATTAGCAGCAACTACCATCTTCAAAGGAATTCCATATATAAAGTTTCAGTATGGAGGGCAATGAAATCCGCTCAGTCCAGTATTAGAATTGAAACATTTTTGCTGTTGTAACAGTAGGCCTTTAGACTCACTCTCCTAGAAGTTTATATCTTACATGACCACCAGGTCTAGACTGGCACTGGGCACAGGATTAACCACTTCTGCCTCTGCACTATTGGGAAACCCAGTGTCTTCAGCTGGCAGTGTCTGGGGATACACAAGAACTCTGCTCAGTCCTTTGTGCCAAGAAACCCCTGGCAGAAAGAAGGATTCCTGGTATTCTGGCAATTTAAAAAAGTAGCTTCCTGACAATGCACCATCAGTTGTTGGCTTCTCTTCAGTGTTTAAAGGACCTGGATCTTTCCTAACAAGGTCACAGTGCTGCCTATTTCAGGGAGATCCCACTATGAGTCCATCTGGAATACCTACTAAAGATGTGGATGCCTAGGAGGTGGTAATAACCCCTCTGAAGACAAGGAGAATAACTTTCACTGAGGTTTGTGGAAACAAAAGCAAAAATACACCTGTAATTCCTTCTCTGACCCTTTCATACCACTGTGATCAGGATTCCAGGTATTCAGATTAACCCATGACTGATGATAAGAAAGCTGGCCTCGACACCAGGCCGTGACCACAAAGAAAGTGGCTATAAAATGAGTAATGTGAATGAAACTTGTGCAAGCCCTTAGACTGCAAAATCAGAGATTGGAAAGAAGAAAGTGGATTGAGAAAGAAATAGACCCTTGCCTCAGAAAGGGGCAAACATGCAATCCTCCTCTTTTATCTAAATTAGTCTTCACCAGGGGAAGTTGGTCAAAGGTTGTCGCATTAGGGGAAGAACAATAGAATATCATATAAATTGTATAATCTTTACTGCATTCATCCTGTTAATGATTATCTCCCTGACAGCTGATGTCAGCAGCAGATTGCACTACAGATGAAGTCTCTAATTTCTGATCTGCTCTCACCATTCCCTCTTTATTTCATAGTGTTACAATAGTACAGGCTATTCCTGAGATGAACTTCCTGCACTTCTGTTAAAGTTTTTATAACTGCATTTAAATTTTGCAAGACTAATCTGTATTACCAACAATAATGATCTTTGACACAAGGATATCTAAGAAACAGGACATACTCTGACTGAATCAAATATCACTGCAACCTTTCAGCCTAGAATACATCTTGGTTTACACAGCACAGAAAAATTTACTTGATGCTATAAGTATATATCTTACCTCCTACTATACAGAAAATATCCTTCTGCATCTGTATTTATTGCACTGTAAGTGTCTAAAGAATCTAACAATAAGCCTTAGTATGGCAACAACTCAACATGGTACAAACTCAAAGCTCTGCCTCCAGATTTTCTTGCTACCCATTTGGATCCAGGGTTAACATTTCCCTCAGCTGGTCTAGTGTAAGAGAGGGGGTAGTGTTCAAGAGGAACACAACATACAGACAAGGGCAATAGATTATTCTGATCTCTTGAGGGAATCTCTGGTTTACCTTTTCCAAAGGAGCACATTCAATGCCACTCCAAAGCCATACTAAATAATCAGCAGCTCAGTTTTGTTGGCAAGAAGCAAAAAGCCCCTGTACCTCTGTGGTATTCACCTCTGTTCAGAGATCATCCTTCCCTTTGGATAGTGACCTGCACCAGCAAAGAGTCTCCTCAGCCCTTTGTCAGCCACACAAACAAACTCAGCTCAGATTTTCAGTGAAGCACCCACTTCAACTCTTAGACAGGTAGCAGGGGTCAAATAAGTACTCTTAGGACCATGCAGGATCCATTTTCCTCTTCTTCCCTCAGCTACTGCATTTGGGTGTCAGAATCACAGCCCCCGAGAGCTCCCTTGAAAGAAATGATCCCTGTAGTCCTTTCTTCTTCACATACCAAGAGCTGAACAATTCCCTCTTCTCCAGGTCATATTGCTAATACACTATGTGCAGTATAGTTCCCCCCAAAGATGTCTCCTACACATAGAATTCAACAGGTCCTACTGCACCTGGCAGCTTTTCTTCCCATGGCCCTGAGGTCTTAAAATACCCTAGTTTTTAAAAAGTGTTTTCCTCTCCAGAACAGATGTCTCTTGTTACGTGGTATACTCACAGAAGCTCTGCAGTAGCTATGTCTTCCACATGCTTTCAACATCCTTGCAACTTCCAAGGCTCCCTGATGAGCAGCTATTCCTGTGAGCCAACCCAGCCACTTCTGCAGCCCAACAGAAGCTGCACTGTGAATTCACACGCTTTCAGCTTCACTGAAAGGAGAAGCAGAGCTGGGTACCAGATCTGGGAAGTCATTTTCTCAGCTGCTGTATCCAATTCTTTGTACTTTCTTACAGAATCAAAGCCAAACCACACTTCATGGCGATTTCTAGGTCTGATACAAAGATCACAAGGCTACCAGGAAGGAATCCTGAATTCTTATTCTCACTCTGACACATCTCTCCTGGCCTCATTGTTATGCCATAATCAAGTAGTTACTTTGAAACATATTGATGTTTTAACGAATTCAGACTATCTAATAATAATAATAGTAATAGTAATAATATACAGCAATGGTTAACTAATACAGCATATTAGCTAGGTGTCTCTGACCACCACATTATTCAGAACTGGCTTGAGTGTCCCTATGCAGCTGTGTCCCACCCACCACAAATTATCACTACAGTAGGAATGCTGATTCCCAAGTCTCAGTATTGGTAAGGAGTTGAATCCTTTTGCTATGCTTTTCCATATAAGCAATAACCATGCTATAACTATCATATACTTTTCAAACAGTTATCTAAGTAATTTGCATATCATGTCTTTTACTATCCTTGCTTTTTCTTATCTTTGGTGCGTGTCTCGTGTAATTTAGTTCTTGGCAGGTGCTGCCAGGCTAAAGGTACTTTGAGTTTCTTAAGGGAATCTCTTGCTAAGCACATTTCTATTTGCAACTTCATTTTTACCTTCCTTGTTTTGAAGGTATTGCTGCTGATCTCAGTAATCAGCAATTTAGCAAAGATTCTCATTTTATTGCCCCTCAAATACAGTCCTTGTTCAAGACCTTTTAGCAATGTTGGAAATGTTGAATCTCACCTGCATTGCCATGCCATGCTATAACACACACTAGCCATTTCAATACTCTGCAAGAAACAAAAGCCCTTTTTTCATCTCTGTGTCAGGCCTTGTCTGTACTCCCTGGCCTTTGAGGCTCTGACCAGCCTCACCTCAGATCCCCATCCACATCCCTACCTGCTGGGGCCCTATTTAGGGTCATGTTGAGCTTCTCCTTTTTTCCCTTCTTCAAGCTCTGTCATAGCCTGGCCAAGGACTCTCAAACTCTGGACTGACTTCCCAGCCAGACCCTAGCCCTGCCTCACCACTGTTAGCACCCAGGGGGTATCCTGGTGCTCTCTCAGAAGTCTCTCTTTTAAGGGGGGGACTTTCCTCAAGGGATGATAAGTTTTTGCTCCTATAACCAGGAAGTCTATGACTTTCCCTTTGAGGAATGACAACTTGTTCCTTGACATAAAAACCACCCTACTCTGAAGTCCAGAACTGTAGCAAAGAAAATAATCAGGGTTTGAGGAAAAACTGCTAGTCTTGAAGTGTGCTAAATACCTGTTCTGTGGCCATACAAAGCTGTGCAAATCTTCCATTTGAGGTGGAGTCGGGACCAAGATTCCAATCTTAAATCTAAGATGCTTCCAGGATGAAGAAATGTCTCCATGGATACTTAACATGTAGTCAAGCTCCAAGGCTATGCTCTGTTTTATCATACAAGATAACATTTTAATTCTTTGTCTTCAGTTGACACTACTTAAGGATTTGGTTGCTTGTTTTTAAGTTCATTGGCTTGCTTGTTTTTAAGTACCTTGCATAAAAGTACCTAATCTCAGCACAAGCTCTCATATTCCGAGCTGTAAGATGCCAGTAATGGTGTGACATCTCCTGATGCTGACATAAACATCCTGTGGAAAGACACAGCAATTCAAAAGTCACATAGCTGCACCAGTTTTACAAATGGCTCAAAGGATGTTGACTCTTCTGTTTATAATGTTAGTGGGAGTTCTTATACCCCTCTTTTTGACTGAGAGTTATCCAGTGAAGGATATTGTAATGAGATTAAATACTAATCCAGTAACTTTCTGGTCATGGAAACTGAAGCCTTGTAACATCTGTCTTGTACCCAGGCATAGTAATAATGGGAGAATATCTTATTGGAGCACTGGATTTAATTCTTTTTTAGAGGTTATAGTATTCAGATCTCCTGAATTGTGAATGTTTTTCTAATAACTGTCAATAAACTTATGGCAACATGATTATTTTTGCACTGAAACTTCAAGAATATGAAAAATAAGCACTGTTCTAACCACCATTAGCTTGACTTTAGGAAAAAATGGCATGTCAAGTCATCTCATTATTTCTTTAAAGACATGTTGCTTCTATAGAATGCACATTGCTGCTGGTCATGGCACTCTTTCCTTCTGCTCATTGCTCAGGCTACACTCTCATTCAGTATCCTGTTAGCTGGTCAGTTTGACCTAGAGTCTTTCTTGATTTGATATCTTTCTTCTCCCAGTAGAAAATTAATCTACTTACAATATTTCTGACTTGCTAACCCAGAGGAACAGCATGCTTTGCCAGCTTGGAACCCAGCGTTTCCTCTCAGGGCAAGCTGTACTACCTGCTGTGTTGTCTGATAAAAAAAAAGCCTGCAGGCTTTTCCTATTAACTACTCCCTGACAAATGAGAGTAATCACTGTACAGCCCACCAGTCAGAAACTGTCACTAATGACAATACTTTAGCCCTGGGCATGGACAAATGCTTCTAAGCATCTCCACTCAACAACTCAGCTCTGCAAGCGCTCCCTCCTGAAAGCTCATGCAAGAAGCATTAACACTGCCCACTGGAAAACACAAAAAATAAAACAAAATTAAGACTTTGACAAGAAGTACTGTACAGGTATATTGTAGACCAAGACTCAGAGACTGAACACATGCAGTCATGGCATAATAGAATTGAGGAAAACAGCATCAGATGACATAAGAAAGCAACTGAGTAAGTGTATGTCTCACTGCAGTGAGAACAGTGAGCAAAGTCAGCAAAGTGTAAACTGGAACCTCACAGTCCAATGCTAGATGGTGCAGCGCTTCTCTTAGACAGCACCAGAATAAGTACTGAGGCTCTGAACAGCTAAACTTTGGGTGCCTATATATAGTCTTGTAAATGATCACTGTGTACATCAAGTTTTTGAGAATTATAGACTACGATCCTTTTTCATTACAGAGAAGTAACTTACAGCTATCAGGCACAAGCAGTGGCACAGTTCAAGCTATGTAGTAATGAAATGTTAGAGTCTGGCTCTAAAAATAGCTAGGTAAAAAGAAGTACCATAGATCAATTCATACAAAAGCACATTTGGGAACCAGAATGACTGAGTGCACCTTAAGTATTAGCACCATTAAACACCTGAATTCAGAATGGGATGGCAGGGAAACTTTATCATTCTGCTGTTCATATGAGAACAGGACTTACAGGAGAGGTCACACAGATGCATTAAGAGCCTATCCTTTTAGCCTGTTGGGGTTTTTATTTAAGGAAAAAAAAACAACAAAACAACAACAACAAACCACTGAATTATGTACTTAAAGCACAGAAGTTATCAGGCACATGCTGGGCAATCTCCCAAAAAAACAGCATTTGAAACTTGGGCCCTCATTCCACAACTTTGAGGTTATTTAGCTGAAGGTCACTTTTCAAAATCTTTCTGTGGTAATAAGCATTGATATCAGGATTTTTTTTTTTAATATTAGCTTCCTTTTCCATATGTGAGAACACTATTTCTCTTTCTGTGACAACGATTTGACAACCGTTAAAGCCACTCCTGATAAAAGAATAAAGTCCAACTAGATGTAATATGATAGAACCATTTCCAGCATTTCAAAATGTACTGCTGAATTCTGAATCCAACTATTGACTGGAAGACTAATTGCAATGAATACACAATTTCCATTCAGGCAATGTGCTGCACTTAGAGCCAGCAGCTGTGGCTACCTATACTCAAAATACTGCAAATCTATCAGCCCAAGTCTAAAACAGGACAGAACCTTAACACCATTTGTGTAACCAGACACATTGATTAGGGTTCCCTCACTGCCACCTTCAAACAGCTGCAAACTCATTTGTTCTGTATGTCTGGGCAGGAGAAGAGAACAGGAGAGTTAAATCCAGCTGTCCTCAAGGCAGCATGGATGGGAGGGAGCACAGCCTGGCTTTTCCACTCCAGTCTGAGTGGCTGGCCAACAGTGGAGCAGATTATCTTCACAGTGAAGCTAGTGTGAAGAAAGAGAAATTATACTAAATCAGGAGGAAATAATTTTATTCTCCACACCTGTTCTTCATTGGTATGAAACTGAAACATCTCTTCCTATTTATAAATGAGCAATGAAGCTGCCACAGAGTAAGACAATGGAAGCTTGTCCTCAAGAGAATAGCAAAAGTACCTTATAAGATAGGCAGTTCACAAAAGCAGCATAGGTTTCCACATTCTGGAACAGGAAGATAAATCATAATCTGATATAAAAATCCACCATATTTCCAACACTGCTGGATTACTTAACTCACAACTTTTGGAATTTGATTATATAAGGTGTAGATATAATCACACAGCTCTGGGGACCAGCATAAACACAGGTCTGGTCCTGGCTGCTCTTACATTGGTGGGAGATGGACACGAGAGGCTGCACATGGAAGAGGAAATTGAATCAGAAGTGTTACACATCTGTCATTGAGCCATGCAGGTGCCAAAAATAAACTAACCAGAACCAACCAGATTTCTTCATTAACTGCACAACCAGGAAAATATACTTACATATATCCATCCTCCACAGCATATATATAGAAATCCTAGTGATCATGCCTCACCTTAGAAAGCAAGTTCCTTTACCCATCACCTCCTTTGACCACTCTCTTCCCAGTGCTTTTATTCAGAGCAGTTGAGGCCATTTCCTCTACTCTCTGGTCATTGCCTGGCTTCACCTCTTCCTTTCTGTAAATCCCAGCAGATCAAGGGATTTAGAACTGTATTTAAGAGACTAGTTCATGCTGTTCCCAGGCGGAAGGCGGCTTTAGTGATTTGCTGAATAAAAGCACTTTCTTTCCCTTGCTACAATGATTTCTGACACTAATAAAGCTGTGAACCTGTGCTGGAAAACACCTGAGAGGGTGAATTTTATAATTTTTCCCCTAATAAAAATCACTGATGTGTGAGGCTCTGCTGACCACAAAAGAGGAATGCAAATGCTTCAAGAAGACAATTTATTTAGTGTTGCAGAAACAAATCAGAGACAGTAGAAACAATGGTCTGTCTGAATTGAGCTAGTTCCCAAGGACTTGATTAGCAAAGAGTATGACCAGATAGTATCCCTTACTGGGACAGACAGCTCCCCATTTAGCTAATCAGAGGACCTGAGGTATAGGGCTGAATGTGGGATCAGCACTGCTTGGAAGAGCTGCTCTAATCCCTGCTGCTCTGGGTGCTCTGCCCTGGATGAGGCTGTGGAATTAATGCTAAATTTTATTTTCTAGAGGAAAGATGGGGCCCTGCATTTACAGATAAGAGGCACATGGCCATAGAGAGAATTTGCTTGGACAGCGCTGCTGGTCATGTGCATGACCTGAAGCAACACAACAACTCCCCTTTTCTTCAGGACTTTTTCAGTATATCTCAGGAGACAAAAAGTCCTGAGTATTACTATACTGCAGGAAAGGGCTGGCACAAGGTGAATGCCCCTAGATAAAGGTGGCGCTGGCAGTAATCCAAAAGATCAGAGAAGCATAACCAGGATATTTCTGTTAAAATGAGGCTGCAAGCCTGCAAGCCTAGATCTAATCAAGGGTGCAACACTGTGTTTCATAGGATTCCAGGAGAGTGAAGCTGCAGTTTGTAATACATGCAAGCTTTCAGGATAACCCTGAAAAACATGTACTTTCTACTACTTTTTACATTTTCTTGTAAATTAAATTATAATTTTACTGTTTTGGTGGTTTGAAGTTTTGGGGGGTTTTTTTGTTAGATTTGGGGTTTTGTTTGTTGGGGGGGGTCATTATTTAATTATTTTTTTTTTCCTGGTTATTCAGTGCTGAATTGGATGCTTGAGTTCACTAGGAAGCCCTTGAAAAACAGGGCTGCTTGTTAAAATGGTTCATGTGAATCTGGGAGTCTCAGATGAGTGTGTGCCAAAATAGTGCCACAGGACAACAGGGAACAGCTTGTGCAGCATCTTAAACTCCAGTGAGTCTGCCTGAAGGCAAGGCTCTGAACTCCGCTTTCTCTGCAGTACTAAATGTGCAGCTGTCTCTTAGAGGAAGATAAGAAAACCAAGCTCCATCTTGGCCAAGCAGAAAAAGGCCTTTCTACTTCTCTGTCTAGAACATTGAGAGGTTTTTACTTCTGCTGTAGATAAAACAGCACTATTAAAATGTTCCACATAGTCAGAAGAATTCCTTTGTAATCTAGGTGAAATATCCCCACAATATCAGGAATTCAGATACCTATCCTGTGCTGGGACAATGGACAATTGGAAAAATAAGAAAGAAGGACTAGGAGATGGAAATAAACTTCACTGGTCTTTTACATTAACAACTTTATTACAAAGACAGTTTTGTTTTGAGCCACTTCGTAAGCTGTAATTAGCTTTAGGTTTTTTTTCCCATTTTTCTCTCCTATGGTCCATGTGTGAAGATTTGAACATCTTTATCGGTAACAGAGATATTACAGACCAAAATACATGAAAGGAAGAGGGTGGTGTAGCTTTAGGAAGAAAACAACTGACCCTCCCCTCCGGCTGGAGTAGACGGACTCAGATCTTGTACAGAGATGCCCTTATAGTCAACTTGATGTACAAATTTTTATATAAAATTAAGAAAATTATTACAGGTTTGTCTCTGAGCTAGGTTTTTGTTGACATGTACCACTGTAGTAGTGTATCTTCCTCAAAAAACTTATTTCCATTCTAAAAATCATGATGAACTTACAGGTGTGAGAAGGATTTCAATAGATTGTACTTTGCTTTATTGTTATCCTAAGTATATGCTTCAGAAACAACCTTCTGATCTTTGTAGGTAAGATATGGTCATTGTAAAACTATTCTGAACAGTTTGTCCTTTGACTTTTTAATCTTTAGACTGATTCTTCAATATTGAAAGACGTTGACTGCATAGATATGAGTTCTGATAATTCAGGTGGCGATTGCTTTGTCTGAGAGTCCAAGTAGTGCTCTTCTCAGCTGAGAAGACATTTTAATGGAACTATTTAAGTTAAAAGAACTTCATCTGAAGTCGTGTCATTATGAGGAGGAAGCCAACAGAATGAGAGCCTGTCAAGTAATATGAATTAGGTGTAATCCAAATTACAGATGTTGGATTACAAATAACCACAATGAATGGGACATACCTACCTGCCCACTTGACTATGCTGGTATGAGTGTCCTTGCACCTCATTTCATACTCCCCCTTTCATTTTTACTTTTCTCTTGTATCTAAGACAAGCAGATACAGTCTCTGGGCAAGGACCAAGTCTCTGCTTTGTCTAAAACCATTAGGCTGCTCTTGAATGTACATACATAAACAGGAAAAAGTTCTGTGAGGAACAAGCATCAAACATTCTATGTCTAAATGTTGCCCTTAGATCTAGTAATAAATGGAGGCCTGCAATTCTCTGCTCTATTTATTGGTTTGTCTGCAGTGAGTAGAAATGGTATTATGGACTTCAGAAAGAATCAGAAACAGCCTAAAAACAGCATATACAAACTGTGTTATGTGTTTGTAAAAGACATTAAGACAGAGGCTGAAAAGCTGGCATTTTTATCACATATATAATGGATATAAATTATGGATATGTATCCATAGTTTCTGTTATTGTGACACATCATTTCTGTTTCTTGGTATTTTTTGGTAGTTTGTATTGCCAGATCTTGGAAGGATGTCCTCTATAGTAAAGGTAGGTTCCTCTTGAAGTCTATCTTTGGCATTTGAGGAAAAGGAAAATAAAACAGTAAATTGAAGTAAGAAAAGAAAGAAGGCTCTGCAGGAAATACCTGGCTGTACATCCTGTAGTTTATCCTGTAAAACACCAGTATTTAAACTTCTCCATGGACAGCAGAGGCAGCAATCCTACAAAATTAAAAGTGAATTGGTGCATATGATCCAATCTCATTTGGCATCTGATTATTAGTGGAGAAGGTCTTGGACAAGAGGTTAAAATCTCAAATAGAATCCAGATAGCCCAAGACACTAATAGATTATTTCTCCAATGGTAAGCCTCCTTTCTTCATCTGGTTTTGGATATAAAGGATGCAACTCCTTATTTGGTTTTAGAAAGAAGATGAAATGCTCATCATCTGTAAGATCTCAAATTCTTGTGTTTCTTTGATTTTACTTTAGCCACTTTCTCTTCAGTGCAATCTTTACCAAGTGCTAATTTTTGCTGGTCTATTTATGTCCTTGGCAACCTTTTCTGCTGCACACAAGCTCAAATTAATCTGTTATATACCTGACGAGTAAAGATACCTTGTGTGGGAACATCTTTGTGTGGGAACACCTATTATTTTGAATGTTGCTGGTCATAATAAAAAATTAATTTAAATATGAGGACTTACTGTTGGCCAAAAAATGTACTTCTAGATCAGCTTGGATTTGCTAAAAATAATAAATAAGTAATAAGTAAATAATAATATTATTTCTGTGTGAAAGCATTTGGCTGATTCTTGCTCTGCAGGACTGCTTTTTCCTTTAAAAGCAGGGGCAGGTTCAGAGGTGAAAAAGTGAAAATGAAGCATTAGTCAGCCCGGGTGTCTGCTCAGCCTGCAGGGAAGGATGTGACTCCCAAATAACAGCAAATAAATACTGTTCATTTCAGAGGCCTCTTCCTAATGTGACACCTCTTTCAGGCAAACCTGCTACCCTGGTACTCCCAGGGCATCCACCTTGCCACCCCTGTTTGTGAAATTGTGTGTGGGGATCTATTTAGGAACTTGCCTGTGAATCAGACCACGGATCTCTATCTCCTGCTCTACCCAACCACAGCAGCACCAGCTGCTGGTGGGGGTGGGGAGGTAAGGACTGATGAAAACAGAGCTAGTCCAAAAGAGGGACTTGCATGCAGGGCAAAACGGATGAACAAATGTGGTGGAAGTCCCAGAGACATAGCTTGTTCTATTTCCATTTTGCATTCAAAGAGATTCAGCTGGGAGGGAGGAAGACAAGAGAGCTGTATCTGTAATTGTTGACTTTCTTTCATCCTCCAATCTCTTGATTCGTTTTGAAATGCCTTAATACAACCACAATCCTGTTTGCAAAGGGGGAAGAAAAGGATTTTTTTTATATAATAGTAAATGAAACAGTTTATGTAATTGCAATTGTTTTCTTTTTCATCAGCTTCATCACCCTAGCCAAGAAAACAAAACAGGTAACAGATTTGGAAGTAACCTAAATACATGTTGGCAGACAATTGCCCTGAGATTACTTCTCCAGCCAAGCAAAAACGTTAAACTATTGTATCCTCTTTCACTAATTTGGTTCCATTTTGGAGACTTTCCTAGAGCTGGAAATCACACAAGCAACTATTTATCTGCAACTTGGAATAACTTCTGCTGCAGCTTCAGCAGCAAAGGATCACATGAATTATAGAGCAGATGAGATCAGAAATCTTCTTGTTCTGCTGCTCTGTTTCTCAGTGGCTGGCATAAGATGCTTCATAACAGCATCTATGGCCCTTCACTGTGAATGCTACCACGAATGAGATATATGTGAGAATAAAATGAAAGGTTTCCTTCTAATTTGTGCCAGATTTGCTACACTTGGAAGTCCCACGAGTTTCCTTGCCATTATATGATGGCATAGTAAAGCTATCTTAACCTAAGCTACACATTATTTTTACACTGTTATTATGTACTATTGCTCTTTTTCAGACTCTCAAATTGTTTGCTATTGACTGTTATAGAATTGCTTCCAGTGCATACAGTTGTAAGAGTTCAAAATCCAGTCTCTTAATCTCTTTCAGTGATTAAAAGGATGATTGATTTCTTCCATTCTGCCTTGCCAGTTAGTTTGATGGCTTATTTTATTTCCACTGTATCTTTTCTAGTAAGATGAGAAACGCATAACTCACTTGAAAACATGCATTCAACTGAAAATACTGTTTTCCAGAGTAATCTCCATTGCCTGCTCAATGAAGCCAGGATCATACTTGGATTTGGTACTCACTGTTCCATGCTGAGCAGACCCCCAGTACTGGGCTGACTGATGATTCCTTTTCACTCCTTTGGCCTCTGAACTTTCCCTGAGTTTCAAAGAAGAAAGCAAGTACAAGTAAGTTTGCCCTGAAGGTTAACAGTTTCAGGCTGGGGCTAGTCAAGGTAGGAAGGAAACTTTACACATCTCCTCCATCAGAATGATTTTCTTCTTGTTCTCTGAGTTCTAGACATAAGAAATGGAACAATACAAGTGCAGACTGAGTGACACAGCTGTGCTTGAGGGCAGAGGTGGAACCTCAAGGAACTGCAGCTCATATCAGGTAGATTAAAAGTAGTCTTCTGAATTGCAAGTAGAAAGCAGAGGTCTTGTAAGACATCGTCCTCACTCACAAAACAAAGAGAGTGGAAAGCAAGATTTTCATTCTAGAGGATAAAATGCCTCCAAAAGTTCATCAAGGAATTTCTCACAGAATTTCTAAAATGCAGCATTTCATTTTCCTGTGGATCTGCTGGTATGCCAATGTATCCTGGAAGTTACACCGTAATAGCTTGTTTCTCACTTTTGTTTAGGAATTCATTAAACAAGATACATGTTGAGTGATTTGGAAAAGTTGTCTGTATAAGTTAAATCATATTTTGTTGATACAGTAGAATTCTCCTCAGGCATGTTTTTCAAGACACTGGAAGGTGAAGAGTGCATAGCCATAAACTGTAACTATTTTAACAGCCAGTGTTGACAAGAATAAGGGTACAAAAATGTAAAAATATTAAAACATGGTAGAATTGAAAAGTTGGAGCTGTATTCACCAGGATCCAGACTATTCTGGGTTTATATTAAAAGCTAATGATTAGAATGCAAGAACACAAGGAATCTCATCTTGGTAGCAGTGCAGTGGAAGATAAAGTTATGTAATAGAACATGATAAGATACCACATCAAACCATATCATCATGATTAAGTTGCAGAGGAACTTCTTACAAGGGCATATAGGGATAGGATAAGGGGTAATGGCTTTAAACTGGCAGGGTAGGCTTAGATTAGATATTAGAAATTCTTCACTGTGAGGTTGGTGGGACACGCCCCATTCCTGTTCAAGGAAGTTGTTCAAGGCCAGGTTGGATGGGGCTTTGAGCAACCTGATCTAGTGGGAAATGTCCCTGGTCATGGCAGGAGGGTTGGGATTAATCCTTAATGTCCCTTCTGACCCAAGCCATTCCATGATTTTATGGTAAATGTTCATTTGATAAGATACTAGACATGATATCTTATCATGAACATGATATGATAGAGTAAATCAGATGAATGCAGTTTGACTTGCTTTATTTACATAAATAGTATAAGAGATGGCATTCACATTTCAAGGCACAGAATCTACATCCAGGAATTTGAAACATGAAAATAAAGAGAGGAGGGAAACAAAGCCTCTGCTAACAGAAACTCACAGTACTTCTCTGAGAACAGGCTTTGAGGTAACTCAGCCTCACCCTAGTGATAAATACATCTAGCACTGACCTGCTGGGGGAGCACAGCAGAACCCAGAATAAGTCGTGGGGCTGCTCTGCACTTCAACTGGTGTGTTACAGACAGAACTTGTCAGTCTGCAGCAGGAAATAATGCACTCCTCCCAAGGCACTGCATCCAACAGTATTCCACAAACTGAGTCCAGATTTTAAAGATCTTAATGGGAAAACAATTACGGCTAAACAAGTCCTGACTTTCTCAACTCAGTTCAAAACATTTGCACTTTGAGAAAACAGAAACCCAAAAGAACTTGTTTTGGAGTTAAAAACTGTCATAGAAAAGATTGTGAGTGGAACAAGTACCACTGCAAGCCAGCAATTACTAAGACTTGTGAACTCTAGAGGATTAATGATTACTAGAGGATTCAAAGCCAAAAGACAGAGAGAAAATCCGTCATTACAGACACAGGAGAACACTGAACAAGGGAATAATTTCTGACAATGTTTGTTTCTGACCTGGTGGAACAACACTCTAACCAGTTTCATATTTCTCAAAATAACATCCTAAAGATTTTTTAGTAAGGGGCCACAGGGGAGAAATCTGCAAGTGCAGCTGTGCCAGAAAGCAGTCATGACAGCAGATTGCTTCATGTCTTCTGAATTTGCAATGAAAAATCGAAGGAGTGTTATTTTAGCATAAAGATAGACAAATTCCTCCTGATGAGGCAGAAAGGATCCATTTATTATTCCAAAATCTTGCAGTAAGGGCAGCTCAGAGAGCAGAAGGGAATCAGAGGTCCTTAGACTCTGCTGCCCTCATGTTGCCTTAAAGTCTCTGGACACAGGGAGACAAAGAGCTCCTTGGCATTGGCCCAGTAAGTGTTTCATGTTATTCCAAGGATGACTTGGCTCAGAGGAGTTTCATTTGTTGTGAGTTGCAGTGGAGTTTTTTTCCTTTTTCTTTTTTTTTTTTTTTTTAATATACTTCATTTATTTTCATGTATTTGATGCTTTCCAGAGCAGCTCTTTCCTCATTGTCAGCTTCAGTTGGGGATATCCTGGGAGTATCTGACATCTCCCTGCAGGCCTGGAGCAGGTCTTTCCTAGTGTTGATCCTGGCTGTCACTTGCACAAATTTTATTCCACTTTCAATACTTAAAATTGGAAATTGCATTGGAAATGAATGGCTGACAATTTGTGGATAAAAATTAGCATTCATTACATTCCTGGTAGTTGTCTGAAAAGTTATCTGGGTATTGTTCCTACAAGCATCTACATGTTCACACCAGCAATGTCATGGCAGAGCTGGGTGATTCCATACCCCCTGCATTTTAGATATCCAAAGGGCCAGGGTTAAGCTAGTTGTGGTAATTCTGATGCAAACTGGGAACTAAATCCTATCCTGAAGTGAAATTGATTGGATAAAAAAATCAACACCAAACACATTATAACAGGTGTTAGCATTGCCCAGGTGACAGCAAAGACTGTTTAACTCTCATTTCTAGAAGTTAAACTAAAGCCATCTAAGCAGTCCAAGCTTGTTCAACACTTGCCTGCAGTCCTGCTCCTGGTTTGTGCCAGAACAGCTTGGGGGGAGCTTGCTTTGGCTTTCCAGATGGGTATCCACCATCCTATGCTGGGTGGGGAGAGGGTAAACAAAGTACCTATCCCTTGTCCACGAAGGCCTTGCTCTATACCTTGTTCTATACCTTACTTATACCTTGTTCTCCTCCCTGGGGAGGTAGATCCTGTTCCCTGCCCCTATCTGCCGGGATACACCAAACTGGGAACAGTATCATTGCTTTTGGGGGCTCTGCCCTCCAGCATTGCTCCTGTGCAGAGGAATGAACAGTGTGGGCCCTGTTTATCCTTGGACAGGGTCAGGGGCAGCAGGGAGGCTGGCAGCACGGCTGGCTGACTGCAGGACTGTCAGTAACCAAGCACGATTCGGATGTGGGAGGAGTAAGCCTGCTCATAGCTACCCATACCAGAAATATATCCAGTTTTGGCTGCAGCTAGGTTGGAGTCTCAGTTATTACAACAGAAAGATCAATGCTAGAACTTGTGTATAGCTGCACTACTGCTCTTGACTGACAGCTTGTAATGGACTTTACTAGTATTGTCTTCAAGGCTTAGGATAAGAAATACATACATATTTGCTGTTCAGGACTACCTCATCCACATTTGTTTTCTAGCTCTTCCTGAAAGAGGTAATTGTTACCAGTGAAGAAATCTTCAAGTGTCTTCAAAACTACAGTAAAACACTTGGTCTGCAGTCTGTAAATTCGAACAGCATTTTTCATCTTCAGGTTAAAAATGTAACAGAACAGCTCGTGGCTTAGGAAAATAAAAAGAGGAATTATGTAAAATCCACATCTAAAATCAAGACACATTTAGTATCTCATCACTTATGGCCTGCTCTGGATAAAGATGTCTTCTTTAAAATCTGTTGTAACTCTTTTTCTTTCTCCTGCCCAATCAGAACAAAAGAGAAGATGAAATGGTTTTAAATGTTAAGACTATGATCTTCAGTGCTGGCCCTGCTGCTAGAAGTTGAATTCTTACTCAATCCATAAAAGGGCACTGGTTTCCCATGTCATATCTAGTTTTGATCACAGCAGAGAAATGGGAAACAATAAAAACAGGCATAATGTGAAACAGATTTTTAGCTTTCTGCTTCTTCTTTTTTTTTT
>VYXD01002499.1:1186338-1235059 GCA_013397195.1 Hylia prasina
GGGGGGGTGGGGTTGCAGCGCTTATAAGGGGAGCAGGGCAGAAACAATGTTCTTCTGTGTCAGTTCCCTCCGTCTCCCAGCCCAGCTGCACTTCTTTTGATCGTTCCCCTTTCCTCCAAATGCATGTTGTCTTTAATTAATTGAGTGTCCGGTGGAAAGTGAGGTGCAGGAGACAGGCAGAGAACAGCTATAGCTACACAATTAAAATACAAACCAAGACTGCTGAGCTTACTGAATGCAAGTGCTGAAGTGACTAATAAGCTTTTTTGTGGTTAATGTTTTGCTCTGAGAACAGACCTAGGAGCAGAGATGGAAAACATGGATTTTGAGGATAAGTCCAAGAGATACTGCATGAAGACAAAGCATGTGGCTATCATCTGTGGAGTCGTGGTTGTTGTAGGACTTGCTGTGGGGCTTGGTGTGGGGTTGAGCAGACCTAAAGCTCCAAATGCAACAGAGCAACCAACAACAGAGCAGACAACAACAACAGAACAGCCTCCTCCCCCAGTGGATTTGGATCCCTGTCCTTCCAAGAATGATGTGACTGGAGACTGGAGAGATTTTAGGCTGCCCACTTATGTCAAGCCTGTCCACTACGATCTGGAAATCCAGCCTGAAATGGAGAAAGACACTTACAATGGGACAGTCAGTATATCTATTGCTTTGGAAAAACCAACCAACGCCCTGTGGCTTCACCTGCGAGAGACCAAGGTTACAGAAATACCCACGCTCCGGAAATCCTCGGGGCAGCAGATTGCTCTGAGTGACTGCTTTGAGTACAAGCCACAAGAATACATTGTGATGAAGGCAGCAGCAGAGCTCCCTGTCACTGATGAAAGTGATCCCTATGTGCTCACCCTGAAGTTTCAAGGCTGGCTCAATGGTTCCCTGGTTGGGTTTTATAGGACCACCTATACTGAGAACGGACAGATCAAGTAAAGCAGTTTTATTTATTAAACTTTATTCTCTATTTTACTTGCTCAGGCCTGCTCTATTCCTGTTTCAGCTTTTTAGTCTTGTCTCTCACCAACTTGCTGACATTTCTGCGCTGTTCTTTAGTTTTCTTATTCCCCTAAGGAAGACGCTGTATTCAACACCCTTTGGCTTCTGACTAGTGAACGTGGGCTGGAGATATGGAGGGTTTGTTATTATTATGATTATTATTCTGAAAAAGCCTTTCAAACTCTACTGTTCCAAGCTTACTTTTGAACTGAATGGCTCCCTCAAAGAGCTGGAAGGATAAAGGCCTGTTTTCATCTCTGTAGTACAATAAATAGCATACAACTATCATCACTCTCTCCTGTTATCCCCAAGGTAACAGTTTTGGTGTAAAATGTTCTTCTGATAGTTTTTCTGATAGCATACCTCCTTGATGTTGTAAGCCTGAGGAATATTCAAACCAGAACTTCCCTGTCGCTCTTGCAGCTGGTTTAAATTATATGTAGGAAAGTCTAAACAATTAGGGTTATCTTTTACTTTTTTGGGGGGGGGCTCCATCTCTTCCTTATTAATATATCAACAGTTATTGAAAGATTACAAAGTCTCTACCAGTTCAGCTAACCTATTCCAGTTGCTAGGTTTGTACTGCTTCAAGGTGGAAGCCTGAAAAAGCCATTGCCCACTCCTCAAAGGCTTCTCTTCGCAGTTTGGAGAGGACACTCGCCCATTTTCTGATATTTACATTTCTGAAGTGACTCATTCCAGCCTTTACAGCTGGAAGATAAACTTGGCTAGCCTTTTACAAGGCCCTGTAGCAGGAGCATGGAGACAAACACTGATGTGTTTTCATGGCATTTCTTTGCCCTCCTCGGACAATGGTGTCACGAGTGAGAGTCTCGTCAGCTCCATTCAACCACTGACAGGAGTAGCAGCAGTGACAGGCACCAGCAGCAGCAGACCCAAGAGGTAGAGAGAATGAAGCAAGCATTGATTTTTCCTGTGGAGAAATCATGCAGGGAACAGCTCAAACACCAGGCAGCTCTTTTCCTCTTGTTTTCCTCCATCTATGACCTCAGCATTGCTCTGACTCAATAGGTGCTTTGGTTTTATACTTTGAGAAGCTTTGGTTTCATACTTGGAGCATCTGACACCTCCACAGCAGTTTTAAAGTGCAACCTCCTAGCATCCTTCTAAACTGAGGTGTGTTACTTCCTTTTCATTGATGAAGGATATCTAGATGTTAAATTTATAGCCCCAGGTCTGTCACAGCCCCAGAACAGCAGGACCAGAACACAGGTCTTCTGAGTTGCAGAGCAGGAGAGGTGTGTGCCTGTCCCTTAAATCCAGACAGTACAGGTAGACAAGGGCCAAGCATCTGATACCAGGAAGAAAGGAGAACTTTAAAAACAAAGAAAGTATAAAATGTGAGCTCACTTTGACTGTTCCTACTTCTTGAATTGGATGCTGGAAACTACAATTGCAGGGATGATCCCAGCCAGCAGTCTGAAAACTCTCAATGCCGAAAGGGACTTGAGGGTGGTGAGTTTGTTAGGCTTGAGAAGGGCTTTAATAAGAATGAGTGAATGGTAAATTCCGAAATATTTTTCATGTGATTGAGTTTGGGCAGATTGTTTGTGGGGGTGGCAGAGGTGATGTACATGATAGTGGTAAGTACAGCTTTGAAAGTAAAGCAACCACCAGCCAAGTTGCTGCTATGCAGAAGAGGGTAGGGGATAGGATGGGGTTAGGAAAGACAATGAGGGAAGAGTTTAATTACTTATTGAAAATACATTTTCCCCAAGCTTTCTCCTTAAAAACATTGCTGACTGGAATTAGCATTTTCATTTTGCCTTTGCCTGAGATAGACACCATCCTTGGAAAATTTCAACCCAAATAGCTCTGTTCTTGTCATGTTGCAAGTAAACAACAAATCAGATCATGTAACAGCAATGATCAAACAAGTCTGTTAATAGTGGATGTTAAAGAAAGGGGGCATAGGTGAAAAGGAGATCCAACATGTAATTAACCTACTCTATTATCCCTTCTGTGCAGTGTTAGAAGCAGCAGGACCTTTTGAGAGACTAACACTGAAAGTCAGCTCCTAGGGCTGAGCTGCTCCCCAGATGTTTGTCTGTGAAGGCAAAGGTTTGCCAAAGCCTTGCTGTAAGCCCTTTTGTTTACAAACTGGGCACATGTCCAGGCTCTGCTGTTGCTTAGATTCAAATCTCCAGCACACTTCGTGGAAAACAGGTAGGGATGCGTTGAACATGCCTCTAAGTCTGGGATCCTGGAGAGGCTTAGGGAGAAGAACATCTCATTTGGGGATCCTGTTTAGACAGATCACACAATCCCCATCAGGAAAAAGGTGCTTTGTGGATGTGCCCTGAAGCATATCATGAGATACCTTGGAAAATTTAAACTGATGTGCACATACAGGTAGGGAACAGGAAAGCAGAAACTTTGAAAATGTGGATTCTGGACATAGACCTGCCTAGATGCTTCTGTGGGTTCCCAAATCTAGCCATGAGCACTTAAGTCCTTTGATAAAACTTCTCCTCTATCTGTGCATTTCATTTCCCCATTGAGGAAAAAGGAATAACCATCCTTCCCTACTTTGCATGATGCAGTGGGCATAATTACATTACACTTGTACTGTTTTCAGATCTTATGGAAAGGAGCAAAAGAAGAGTCCTTGGCTGGTGTACTGGATTATTCGAGTCATTAGTTTCTCTCAAGGAATGTGCTAAAGCCTCCTTGTATTTTTTTCTTAATATTAAAAATAATAGAAACATGTCACAACAGCTGGCTTTGATTTTGCACTATTAGTGACAAGGTATGGCTTCCCTTTTTTTAGGAATTCTCTCTGCTGTCTAAGAGAACAAGATGCTGGCACCTGGCTAACAGGGATGTATTTAGGATTTTATTGAATAGACAAGGGAAACATTTGCTTCTGTGTACAAAAGTAACACTGCTGATTTTCTTCCTCAAGGAGAAAGGTTTCCCAGAAGAAGCAACAAGTCAAAATTTTAAGAAAGACTAGGAGAAAAATGCCTTACTTAGTTCAGGGAGGAGGGGTTTGACACTAACGCCTTGTACTTCAGGGGATGGGGAAAAAAAGGAAAATTCATCATAGTTCTAAATGCATCACTGTTTTATTTTGAGAACAGCTGGATGCAGTCTCAGCCAGATCTTCACTTCTTATTACTATGATGTTTACATCTGTCAACTCTTGTTCATATTTGAAGGTCTGGACATCAACTTCAAGAGCAGAAGCCACCAAACAGTGAAGAAAATCTTATCTAAAAGCTACATTATGCCATTTGAAAGTGAATTACAACATTTCATGTTTCTATTGCCACTTCTATGCATGCCATAGTCTGGAGTTCTCATCATCTAGCCTATAGGAAGGGTACTGCTGAGGTTTTTCACTCCTTATGTCTGTCTGCCTCCACAAACATATGAGGATAGATGGATTATCACCTTATAAATCAACAGATATATCACAATGTTATCAGTCTGTAGGAACAAGACGTAAATGTGTCAAAATATATAGCCAAGTTTTTAACCAATAGCTGTAAAGCATTGCCCTAGAGGCTTGGAGTTAACTTTATGGTGAAATAGCTCTCAAATCCTATGAAAAGTAGAGAGTGACAGCAAAGAATGCACCAAGCAAAAGAAGCTCTGTTGGGTCTAAAAGGTGACTGTTCATTATGCTTTCTGCCCGTGAACCTTTGAGCTACTATTCTGAGGAACATGAATGGAGAGAACCCAGACATGTTACCTATGTCAGCCTTGTAAATGACCCTTGCTGCTACAAGTTCCTAATGACCAGTTTAGTATTTAGCCATCACAGGAAAATGCCAAGGGCAACAGAAACATTGAAAAATTGGTTGTCAAGTCAGCTTGTAGGATTGCTGCAGATCTGTAATTTATGATGTACACTTTTAATTACTTTTCAGAAAGAAAAACTACCTTAATATAGTTGGAGCAGCTGTAGAAGTGCTGTCAGAAAATGCTTGACATTCCAGATTAATTGAAAGAGCATCTGTGATCCCTTTCACCATCAATCACTGGAGAATATGCTCTGCCAGTGTGTGGGTCATTAATGGGGGAGCCCGATGTCACTGAGAGAAGCAAGCACAATATGAACACTCACAACCTTCACCTTGTGTTTTTACATGACCCCTATTGTCTAGCTCCTCCAGCTGGTTGTGCATAACTGAGATGACTTTTTCACCCCTCCCCCCAACACAGCTTGCATAGCATAGCATCAGTTATGTACCAGGATGTTCACCTGAACTTTCCATGCTTTCTCCAGCAGCTTCACTAATGGAGTCAGGGGACCACAGGAGC
This sequence comes from Hylia prasina, assembly GCA_013397195.1. Classification (NCBI taxonomy): domain Eukaryota; kingdom Metazoa; phylum Chordata; class Aves; order Passeriformes; family Sylviidae; genus Hylia; species Hylia prasina. The sequence continues at coordinate 1,191,631 of VYXD01002499.1, forward strand.
ACAAAGAGAAAACTGTATATGGTAAATGCAGAAAAAGAAACACACAAGCAGGATGAGATTTATTGGCATTTACACAATTTCAAGGTGTCGCTTCAGGAGATGTTCAAGACCCTAATCCCAAAATATGCTGTAGTGGGTAAACAGCTCTTGGAGTGACTTATTCCTTTTAGGTCTACTTTAGATACATAAATCTATGGGAAAGCTCAACAAGAGGGTCAACAAAGTTTTTACTATGCATGAGAGGTCATGCCTCTCTTATTACCTGGCTCCTAAAAATATTTGATGATAAGCAAGTTGCATTAGCTTTTGCTCTGAAACCTAGAGAATGTTGATGACAGACTGCCTATGCAATGTCAGCTCATGCATTTCTGATGTCACCTGCTTTTATGAATGGATAAATATGTGCAAATATTTGTAGTTGAATTGTGAAATCATTTAAAAAAAAAAAAAGCTTAGAAATTGCAGACAAGATTTCCAAGCCATATAATGAATCCTTGCCAATGTGTTGTTTGTTTCAGGAGCATTGCAGCTACTGATCACGAGCCAACAGATGCGCGGAAATCGTTTCCCTGCTTTGACGAGCCAAACAAAAAGGCAACTTACAACATATCCATCATCCATCAAGATGAGTACCAAGCACTTTCAAACATGCCGGTACAGGTACGTATTTCCCAACTGCTGCCTAAGAGGAGCAGTTCTGTAGAGCCACTGAAAGCTCATGTGGGGCTGCCAGGTTCTTGCACGTTCACAGGCTCTACCGCTCAGGCTCTGTAAAGCTCACGGTTCATAAACATTCCATGAACACTACTGGTTGGCTGGTCCAAGCACCAAGTGTCCACCAGCGCACAGCACGGCAGCACAGAGTCAAATCCAAAGCAAAAATGAAACATCTCTTCTGTCGCTAGCCAGCCGACCCTCTGTTCAGATATTTTAGGTGAGCATCCCCTGCTAACTATAAATAGATATTGGCAGGTTCTTCAGTCAAACTGGGTAGGTTCGAACAGTAACTACTCTGAAAGGCAGCTGCTTCCCAGAGGGAAAGTCTAAAATAAGCACTAAAACTGCATCATGGTCCAGAACAAGGATCTGCTGATCACAATTTAATGGCAAACAAACCTGCTAGTCAGAAAGACTAGGATTCTTCTTCTTAATAATGAAACCCCATCTGTGAGCTAATGGGTGTGGACATTTGTCATTCCACCATGTCTCTAATTGCCTAAATAATCCACTTCTAGACCTACTGGGTCAAATTCCCAATTTTGCATGAAATTCAATGGCATCAATTATCTATCTCTGGACCCTCTGGAAGAAGACTGAATGGCTTTCAGAGGAGAGAGTTTCTACTGAATAGTTCAACTGAATGTGTAATCTATTGTATAATTTCTACTAATAAGTTCTGAAGTGGGAGATAAAATGCCAAGTTTAAAAAAAAAACAAACAGCCTCTAGGCTGTTGGCATTTGATTTTTTCCAATCACTCCCCCACCCAGAAAACAAAGGTCTGCTTTTAATTTAGAGTCCCCCAAACTTATTCTCCTAGCAATGCAGCTGAGATATCTATTTCCAGATATCTATTATACAGATGCATCCATACCCTTTGCACATTTAAAGCTTTGACCCATTGTTATTAAAAATATTTTGATGATACCTAGAAGGCCACCAGGCACTTTGATGAACAACACATGAAAGGAGATTTCTGTGCCTTTCCTCACAGGCCTCAGATGAGTGAGAGTATGAGCAAGGAAGTAAGGGGACAACACTGTATGTTATCAAGATTTATTGCTTTTTGAGATTTACTTTACACCTTGACATGTGGACCTTGCCTCTATCATGGACCTACAATAATAAGCTTGCAAAGAACTAACTACTGCTTCTTAATTGATCTGCTAAAAAACAAGTACAGATAAGAAATTGTAGGTTGTGCTGAATTCATATTGAGGTTTGACTAAGGGATTATAGCAGGGCGCTTTTCCATCTGGTCAAGGTCAGTAACTCTGGTCTTAGTAGTGAAAGAACTTTGGGATAGATCTGTTCCACAGATGGAAATGTAAGAGTTTGTAAATGCAAGGCATGTTGTATGTTACTACTGTAGTGTAGTAATTTGTGTGGTATGGAGCTTTATAATCACAATGGCAAAATCAGATCAGCAAAATCAGAACCTTGTGCATTTCCTTTGCATTTTTCACTGGAGTTGAGTTTCTTCAAATTTTTTTCCACTGAATTCCTGACTTTGTTGAAATAACAGAAGATATCAAAATAGAGTCAAAATGGGTAAAATAATGGGAAATTAGATTGTGAATACCTTTTCAAAAAGGGTTACGAATATATCTGTGAATGGGTGTTTTTGCTCATGGAATCATATTACCTGTAATATTAACTGTCTGGGCTCTATTTATATTGTGTTTATAACAAACAAATCTCATGAACCACTGTATCTCCAGAAGGCTAATGTCTTTTATATGCTTTTGGCTTTTGCTCTATTTAAGTTAGTCATCCAGCCAGAAGCTTAAAAATTTTCAGACTATAGCAGAAAATTAATAGAAGAAATATATGTTTAGAATAGAATCATAGGATAAGCTGAGTTGTAAAGGACCCATCAAGATCATCAAGTCCAACTCCTGGCTCTGTGCAGGACTCCCCAAGAGTCACACCATGTCCCTGAGAGCATTGTCCAAATGCTTCTGGAACTTTGTCAGGCTTTGTGACTGCTTTCCTGGGGAGCCTGTTTCAGTGACCAACCATCCCCTGAGTGAAAAGCGTTTTCATAAAATCAAACCTAAACCTCCCCTGACTCAACTTCATGGGAAAGAAAAAGATCGGTGTCTACCCCTTCCTATTTAGTGTTGTCAGCAAACTTAGGGGAAAAACCACCTGGGAAAACCAGGAATATTTTTTAATTGGTTTGCAGAATAAAAACTATGATCATCACTAAATTTTATGTATATTTAGGCAACCCACCAGTTAGCAGTGCTCATTTGTATTTGAATTAGGTCAGGATAGATTCATTAGACTGGTCTGTATCCCCGGTAGCATCCCTGCACAATGACTTAAATAATTGATGCATGTATTTAAGAGAGAGGAGAATCGAGTCTCTGCTCTGCTCTGTCCAAAGTGATGTTATTTGATGCAACTATTGCAAGAACAAAACACAGCATGCGCCAGAAAACTCCTGTTGGAAAAATTTCTGTTCATGTGGATGATTTCAAAAACTGGATGAAAATTAGGGCAAGATAAACCTATTTAGTGCCAAAAAAGCAAAGTACAATTTCATGTAATGCAGAAGAAAAATGTCTGTTCTCGCTCGTTCACTGATGAAATTCCAGAAGAGGTGGACCTGGAGAGGTGATTTGCTGCTCTTATGCAGCTGCAGCCTTCATACAAATATTGTACTCTTAGGCATCTGTTTGCAATTTCAAAGATCAATTTGATTATTTTTGCATTTCTGCAGCAAACTGCACCGGTCAGCGCCGGCTGGAGTCGAACAACTTTTGAGAAGTCAGTCCCCATGAGCACTTACTTGGTGTGCTTTGCAGTGCACCAGTTTGACTGGGTAGAGAGAAAATCCGCGAGTGGAAAACCTGTAAGTCCTCCTGCAGCCTGAACGTGGTTCAGATGACAGATGTGCCTTGATTTGCATTTTTTTCTTAAAAACCTCTTTTTATACAAACAGGGACGTATTTTTCTCTTTCCTGTAGCTTATTTTATGCAGCCTATTTTATCAGATTAGGTGTTCACAGTGGTCCCTCTGACCTTGACTACATACAGTGTTTTGCAGTCTTCACCTGCAGTCCTCTCCCATCTTTAGGAGATCTCATTTAGTACCTCCCATATGGGCACACAGGTGAGGAAGGAATGCTCTTTTTCCAAACTTATCCCTGACTCAAGGCCCAGTGACTGAAGGAATGTACAAGTTAGGGGGTATGTGAGAGTCCAGACCATGAATACTGTATAGTTTTCTGTGGGTTAAAGAGAGTGAATTGTACTTGATGTTATTACAGCCATTGAGACACAGGATCACAGTGCTATGTGCCATTATGTCCTGGCTTGCTTCATTTTACAACAGTGGCAACAGGCAACTACCCAGTGTAAGTTCTGTAAAAATAAGTACAGAAGTGATGGTGTCTGCCTAAACTGGTGGATATTTGGTAGATCCCCTAATGAAGTGAATAGGTTTGAATCTGAATCTATTAAATTAAAATAGCTCCTTAATTTAGATGGCAGGCCAATCCATTTCTTGCTTAGATTCAAATCTCCTGAAGGTGTAGCTGATCAGGCATAAAGAGATTATAAGACATCACATTGAATCACCAACTGAAATCCGAAATACAACTTGCCCCTCAACAGTAACTCCTCATTTAGCCTAAACCTAGTTGGGGATACTCAACCTGCTGTTAGTTGTTTATTGGTTTAGATCTTTTTCTCATCTGATACAGAGAGTGATCCCTAGGGCGGTATGCCCTTGCTTCTTCCCCTTCCTTTCCCCTTATGTCACACAGAGCCTTGTCATTCAGATGAGTTGGCAGTGCTTTCCTCCATTTTCTGGAGACAATGTCACAAATGGACAGGGAATCTATAATAAAACCCCAGCCAGGCTACTGTTCCCTCAGCAAGTTAGCTCTTCCTTAGTTCCTTTAACTGAAAAAGCTCATCAAATGCTTCCCTACTGAAGGCTGTTTGCTGATGTTAAAATCTGTCTCGTTGAAATCTCCAAAGTTCTGATTCAGCTCTTAGCAAAGACCCTGTCACAGCACTGTGCTGAGGCCACCCTCTGTGCCCTCGCTAGTGTCATGCTGTATGCTTGTAATATTTCTTGACAAATAAGTAAACCTAATTACTTATTTACACTTAGACAAGCAAATGGAGCCTGGTTTGAGATACAGATGTAATATTCTTAGTTCTCTGCTGTTTGGCAAAGTAATTCACAAGAGTACATTTTTAGGCCACTCAGTCACATAATTTTGTTAACCAATTGTTCTTCACCATAGCCGATCCACTCATTATCAGGGACTTTGACTACTTGGTCTCAATAGATATTCTCTAAGTTCCGTTCCTTTAAAAATCAAAATTTGTCTAGATTTTTGTGCAGAACACAGTGCAGTAGGAAAAAATGTAGTGCAGAAGTGTGTAACACTGTTTTCTACGTGCAGAAGTTAAACATTCACTGCTTGTCCATGCCACGCTCCAGAGTATGGCCCTGAGGTCACTATTTGGTTTTTTCCTCAAGGAAAACAGTACAGCCCACAATGTTCCTGAATGGTTGTAGCTTTTCTAAATAGAAGGGAGTGTTCACTGAAACATGGTAATTAAAGTGTGTGTGTCTAGAAGCAGGGTATTCGTGTCAGTACAGAGGTTGCCTGAAGAAACATCTTCTAATTCAGGCCTATGTTACCACATATTTTATTAATGCTGTTCACTAAACAATGTCTGAGGACTTGCCTGCACTAGAAAACTTGGGGTTTAAGTGAGGTTAAAATCATAACTTTCCTTTCTCTTAACAAGGACATAGTTTTACCAATATCAAATACATGCATAAGATCCATCACTAAAAGTTATCTTTTCCCCAGGGAAACCAGACTATGTTTAGGGTTTTTAATCATAAATATAGAAAGTTATTTTTCTAACCTTTCCAAGGCTTCCTGTCCAAGAACTTTGAAGACCAGCTGAACAATGAGGTATTTAGATACACCAGCTACTGGAAAGAACATTCCACAGTTTTCTGTGCAAATTTCTAACAATAAATCCCTCATTCAACAGAAAGTATGCACTTGACCCATAAATTAATTCCATAAACAACACGAAGAGCATACAGCTCACATGACATAGTAAATTATTTTAAAACTCTGCCATTTACTCTGAAAGCCCTAACGAAGACATTCATGAAATCAGTGGTGGGAGACATGCCTGCAGCTGGAAACAATGCTCCTGAGCTGATTACCTGTCAGGTACCAAATGTCTGGTTTGGAAAATCACAGAGGAGATTATACAAATGAAACCCAAAGTCAGTTCTAGCTCAGGCTGAGGGTTTTGGAAACCATTAATATGGATCAGCTAGGGGACTGAAGACTGCTAAATTGGGTAAAGAGCTTACAGAAATGGAAATTGCAGATTGTAATTGCAAACTGACCCTGAGGGAAATCCCCTGGCTGTAATGGATTCCCGATTGAATTTCATAAGCTTTTTTTTTGCCTTTTTTTTTCCTCCAACTTTATTTCTGACCATTTTCCCATCCTTCCCTCTCATTGGAGGAAGTGTAATTTATGGTATTGAAATCAATGTGTTGTCAGGCTCCAAAAAAGTTCCTGGAACAGACCAGCTCCTTTGCTCAGCTTGGGTCCTAAACTCCTGGCTGTAAGACAGCACTGAAGGAGTAAACAAGCCACACCAGTGGTAGATGAATGTAGTCAGATGAATGTGTCCCATTCATAAGAGTCATGGAGCCGGTCTAAACTAGAAAAAAAAATAGAAAACTAAAACTAGAAACTTTACTCCATATAGAAATCTCTTATCCGCACTGGATTTTCAGGGGTGGGGAAGAAAACAGCCTCCAGGAAGAATACAGTTCCAGCAGGCTTTGGGACAAAGAGGCTGAGGGAAAGATCCCCAAAAGGCTCCATGAATTCTGAACTCAAACTTTGTCTTCACAACGTGAAGATAACTTCTCAAAAGGTTTTTTCCAAGTTGCAGGCCTCCTCATCGTGGGTATGGGTGCCATAAAGATTCTAGTCCTCCAGAGCTTGTTTCCTACTGCTTGACAGCAATAGCCAAAGCAGTCCCAGGCACCAGGCTTCAGGGATAGAAACATGCAACACATCATTTTTTGCATTCATATATACAGGAGGAGCACAGGAATGGTCACTCATCACACACAGGGCTACCAAATGTGCCAGTTTTCCTAGACTTGCCTGGTCATAAAAGAGGGAGTGGATTTTTGCCTGTGATTTCCTGGGGCAGCCCAGAAGGCACCAAAGCTGTGGCTGAGGTTCTGGTCAAACAGCCACTCAACCTGCACAGGCCAGCATGTCTAGGAAGGATCACAGATCTAGTAAATGCACTGTCTTCAGTGGGTTTGAGATCTTCAAACATACAAGGACAAGAGGAAACTATGATGATAGTACGTAAGAAAGGTACAAAGAAGTTATAAAATAAGGTGCTGTGGGCTTCTGACACATTTCAATCCAGCTCCCGATGATGGATCTTAAGAGATCAGTCAAGATCAGTGAACTGCTCAGAAAAAGTGGATCCCCTTTGACTGTGTTTGGGAAAAGGGGAAGTAGGGACAGGTATGCAACCAGGTCCTGTTCCAGGCTTGGCCACTGTGAGCTTCTGGGCAGGGGTCTTGCCAGTTTTACAATTCAGACAAACAGTGGAAAGTGTGCACATGTTGCCTTGGTCTCTCATATGTACAAGACTTGAAAAACTTTGTTGAATAAATGTGATAGGGTGAATTTGGTGGCCAGGTCAGTGTCAGAGAAAACCTGCAGTGTTACTGATATGTATGCTAAATGCGTTTTCAGTGTTTGACACCTGATTCCTTTTAACTAAAAACTTTTCTAATTGTCTCTCTGTATTTTACAGCTGAGAGTTTACGCCCAGCCACAGCAAATACACACGGCAGAATATGCAGCAAATGTAACAAAAACTGTATTCGACTTCTTTGAACAGTACTTTAATTTGAGCTACTCTCTTCCAAAACTGGGTGATTATTAACATTTATATTTTTCATTTGTTAATTCAGTGTCATGGTTATGTTGTTCCTACAGATCTCTGTGCTTCGGTGGAAAGCAGCATGAAAGCATTTGGTTACTAACTGCTGATATTATGTCAGGATGTTTTAAAACTGTACCAGTGTAGTTCAAGATGTTTCTAAATGTCACGATGGATGACTTGGTCTCAGTTACTGTTTAGTTACCAGTTCTCACAGTTAAGTTTGATGACATGAAGGATTGATCCTGGCATGTTTATTTTAAAGCGTCCTGTGGAAAATCAAGGCAAGCATTGGTGTCATCAGCAAAGGACCATCATGAGTTAAAACGCAGCCAGAAGTTTCAGAAAAATGTGTACCACTTGCATGTGAACTTCTGGACAGAAGTCAGCAGTGAGATAAGTGAAGATGTAAACTGCCAGAGAGTATGTCGTATTATTTATTAACCTTAGTGCAAAGTGGGTGTGTATCCACTTCTTAGAAAGATGAATGTGGTCCAGCGTATAATTTTTATAATTTTTGCTGGGCTAAATAAAGATCTGGGACTAAATAAAAGTGGGCACACTCTCAAATTTTGCCCATGGTTACAAAACAAGCAAAGAGAAGGTAGTGCATTTGGTCATCTTTTAGCTTGGAATATCTGGATTCTGGATCTGATTCATGCAGTTTAACATACACAATAATCAAGCTGGGAATACAATCGGTTTTGGAAATTCTCCCTCCTAAGACCTTCGAAGAGGTAATTCAGTTAGGTTCATGAACTTAAAAGGATGGAAAAATACTAGCTGCAAACAAGTCAAGACAATATGGAGGGGAAAAAAATCCCCCAAACTTTGAAGATAATTAATAATTCTGTGCAAACCTTTTGTTGGATATTCATACCTGTACTATCAGGCTAACCTATATTACTTTAACAAAAGACTTTTACCTCCTCCCTTCAAAACAGCACCTGAGTTTGCTGTAAATACGTTTGCATTTCAATGACAACTGGATTAAGGAAACCAGTACAATTTGTCATTCCTTCACACATCGGTCCTCAGTAATAATAGGTACTATATCTCACCTATGCTTTATATCCAAACTTTCACTGTCATGAAAGCCTGATGACTTTGCCTGGCAGCATCTGGATAAAGATCTGTCTGTGTCACAGGATGGACTGGTATCTTTGGGTCAGCAATGTCACAGGACAGATACTTTTGTAGATTCTATACTGTTTTTCCCAGAATGTCTATTTGTTGGATCACTAACCTTGACTTGCCATGTTGTTCCCTCATTATTAGAAGTTATCTAGGTCAAACCTGATGAATCAGATATGTTTCTGCATAATGGTTTCTTTAAATATTGTATTGCACATTGATTTATGGTCTGGCATTACCTCTCTCCTTGTATCCTCATTTTGACTGTCATTGAAGCCCTTGCCGAACTATCAGTTTTGATTCTGTAATCAAGTTGTTTAATTTAAAATAAGTAATTCCTATCTTCTGTTGGAGTGGGGTGAGGCGTTTTCATTCTATTCAGTTTTAAATCCATCTGTACTTTTTCACTAACCCACATAGGAAGCCTGTGGTCATTATTTGCAGAAGAAAATGCCAGTTCAATTGAGTCTGCAATTCTCATTTAAACCTGTATTGATTACTGACCATAAATGAGTGACCCCCACAAATTGCCAGGCGTAGAAGCAGATGTTGTTCACTGCATGGGGGATTTACTTCAGTTAGCATGTCAATAAATATTTTTAATACGACAGTGTGACAAACAATGTCATGCCTCATTATTCTACAAATAGTTCAGGAGGTTTACTGCCTACAGCACATCCCCAGACAATAGTATTAATTTCTGGAGCCAAAATTAAGTAATGCATGATATGCATGTTCCCAGGAGATGGCATAGCATCACCTCCTAGGACAGATCCTCAGCAAGTGCAACTGATCCTACCTCTGTTAATCTCAGCAGAGCCAGGGCACTTGCTATCATCTGCTTTAGGCCAGTTCTCTTCTTGAACACAGATCATAGCCTGCAGTCCACAGTGGTAAGCCAGAATCACAAATGGTAAGCAAAACAGGCTGTAAATACACAAAGAGAGGACAAGCTAATTGATTTAAAACTGTTGTAACTGTTGTCTCTTTCTTTTAACACAGATAAAATAGCTATTCCAGATTTTGGGACAGGTGCTATGGAGAACTGGGGGCTGATTACATACCGAGAAACAAACCTGCTGTATGATCCTAAGGAGTCAGCCACATCCAACAAACAGAGAGTAGCTACTGTGATAGCCCACGAGCTTGTTCATCAGGTATATTTTAGGACTTGAGTCACTCTTACAGTGTTTCAAATATATAGTCACAACATTTTAATCCTGCAAATGCTGTAATTAACTTAGTCTCAGGATCTTCTTGCAAAATATGTTAAACCAGATCCCCATTAGAGGTTCAAAATACCATGACTGCTGCCTTGGAATTTTTCTCAGGAAGTTAGATGTTTGGGCCCAGGCTGTCAGCCAGTTTATGAAAATCTATCTAAAATGTCTGAGAGAAACTAATTTACGTGTGCAGATGTCTCTTTTGGGCAGGCAAACAGGCACAGTTATACACTGTGGAGGCTGTCTGAAAACATATCCTTAAAAGCAGAAATCATCAATTAAAGAGGAAGAAACTAAAAATATTTTCAGTGGCACATGAATCATTAGCAATTTCCCGAGTAATATGTAATTTTATAATAAAAGTGATGTTTTAACACAAGGCAAGGCCTTCATTCCTATTCAAACCCCAGAATTATGATAATTTTCATCTGGCAGCAGGAAAAAAGTTAGCAAATTAATGTTCTATACGCGGATGTGAGATAGTGAAACGTACATGTACTGTTTAACTAAACCTACATCTTTATGTTTATAATTGTAGTGGTTTGGAAATATTGTAACCATGGACTGGTGGGATGACTTGTGGTTAAATGAAGGATTTGCCAGTTATTTTGAGTTCCTGGGAGCAAATGCAACAGAACCAGATTGGCAAATGGTAATTATTTCTGCCTTGTGGTGGGTTGGCGGGGCTGGGAGGAACATTTTGGAGAGAGTAAAATTTAGACAACGATGATGAAAACTTAAAGTATATTTATAGGAAACTAACATAGTGTGGTGGAACATAAAGAAAAAGTTGGTTTAAGTTTTTCACCTCCCTATGTTATGGTCTGAAACTAGTCAAAGTAAACTTTATGAAGTTCTATTCTGCAGGGAAGAGTCTTTCCTTTTCAACAAGTGAGTCAAGTGTTTGGTTATTATGGCAAGTAATACCTGGATGGGTTCTGGATGGAGCCTTAACAGTTTTGCAGGGTTGCTTAAAGGTCTAACCCTGAAAGAGGGAAATATTCCAGTATTTTTTTAGTTGGGCTGTACTCTCTTCATGGGACTTAGGATTGTTATTTGATCTGGTAAGGGTTGGGAACCTGGGCCTGTCTCCACAGCCTGGGCTATTATCAAGGAAAATACTGGATTCCCATCCAGCTTCTGCCAGCACTGTGTCATTTCAAATGCTCCAGCTCAGACAATCTCTATTCTGTACAGTGCAAGAACAAGTAGTGACAGTGGGTAGCCAAAGTGCTGACTGTGCCAACTCCAGATGCTTTAAGGGTGTTGCAAAGAAGTCAGCCTTAAATATGCATTATTGTCTGTGAATAAAGGGAGTTTTCTTGCTCATTCCTTCCTCCCCTCCCAAACAGGTGTGTTGGCACACATCATGCATATTTTCCCTGGCTGTCCAGGTGTAATGAGGTTCTGGGTGCTAAGACACACAGCATATGCCACTGGAAGGCAGCAGAGTAGGTTTTACATAGGTTGAACCTGTTGAAATCTACTATCTCTTGAGCCTAGTGACTTCAGAAGCAGGCAGTGCCTACTCGCTTCTTTCCCTGCCTCTCTCCCTGCCGAGAGGCTAGGAACAAAATAATTTCCTGGATCACTTTTACACTTTAAAGTAGATCTCTGGTCCTAACAATGTAAGAAAAATTCTAATTACTGAGTTTAAAATTTAACAGACCTTTTTATCTAGATACAATGTTCACTTAAGATCTAAGATACTTCAATGTTATCCTAATGAGTATTAGAAGAGGAAAGCTAAATTGAATTTCAGTCTTTTTTGGTCAATATTGATTAGGAAATAAGGGGATTTTGACTGTTGGCTACTTAATCTTTTTTAAAAAATTCAAAACAATGTGAAAAAAAAAAACCATCATAAGCCTTGGGACAGGGAACACTGCCTCCTTCTTCCCTCCCTCTCTTCCTACCCAGTTCCTCTTCTGCAAGAGGAAACCATAATGCTTGTGAATATTGTCACACTTCTGAAATTGGTAACACAGGCTACTCTTTTTGCCTACTGGGGGCAAGAGAGGGCAGAATGCATGTGTCTGTGTTGTGACACACACAGGAAAACAGGATCTGCAAAAGGCAATTTATCTTAGTTAAGGAGAAAATGTATCCCTTCCCTTTCAGATGTAAAGCAAGAGTTTGCAAGTCTTTCTTTAAAGGGCATGAAATTTCGTTCTATTTCGATTTGCCTAGAGAAGTTGAAGTTCAAGCTACTTATTTGAGGAGCAGGCATATACTCCTGCCTTTGTTTCTATTCTAATGTCTTCTCTTTCTCAGCTTGAACAGGTTTTAACTGAGGATGTGCTTCCTGTTCTGAAGGATGACTCTTTGCTGTCTTCCCACCCAATTGTAGTCGATGTGTCATCTCCAGCTGAAATCACCTCTGTGTTTGATGGGATATCCTACAGTAAGGTAGGATATCCTCCTGTTGTGACTTTGGATGCAAAGGAACTGGCAATTTTGGAGAGGAGATAAAAGTCGGGCGTGCTCATAATCAGGATTCCTAATTTCATCTGAGCTGTGTCTGTGCAGATCTTTGTTCTGGGACATTCTCAACTGCTGTCAGTGACGATGCAGTTAAAAGCAGCTGTGAGAGGAGCTGTGCAGCCAGTGCCTTGTCAGCCACTGTGCACCACACAGGACTGCTCACAGCATGCAGTGATGCAGGCAAAGCACAGTGTCACCAGCCTCTGCCACTAGAGTGTTGGGTTTAAAATTAAACCAGGTACTAAGCACGTCCCTCTCCCATCATCTGATGCTGATGCAGCCCAGTTATGTCAGGTGTCATAATCTAACACAAGGGCAGAGGAGGCAAGGGCAGATGTCCAGGTACCCTTTCTGTCACTTCTCCATCACACTTGCAGACCAGTATAACTTCTGTTTTGCGGAAGCAACACAGGGAACCAAACAGTGAAAACAGGAATGTGACTTTTAATCTCAAGTTGCTCACAGTATCCCAGCCACCCAAATAACCTTAGCAAAGATGGGTTACACCAGCCTCCACTGGCATTGGCCTAAATTGGGAGTTGTGGAGCTCAGGGGTGCACTGGAGTACAGTAGTCTGCAGCCCAGGTAGTGGCAGACACTCCATTAAGTATTTGACAAGATTTTTGCTCATCCCATCCCAGTCAGTGGCAGTGAGAACCTGTGCCTATAAAGACTCCCTAAGGAGCTAGCTAGCAAGAATACCTTGAGTCTGCCTGAGCAGAAACACTGGAATGCTGGGGTCATCCAAACACTGCTGTGACCAGGGACCTTTGGGAGCCCATGGCCTCTGGTAGTACCTGCTGTGGTGGGCAGCAGCCCAGAGCTCAGCACTTGTGGGAAAGTGCTGTGAGGTCCAGAGCATGTGGGACACCAGCAGCTGAGGATCATCAGCTTGAAGACACAGCCTGGGAGGCTGATGCCAGCTCATCTCCCTCCATATCAGATCTAGCCAAAGCCACTTTGTCCTTAGACAAGCCTTAGACATGGAAAAATGCAGGTGTCCCCCATATCTAACCAGGGAGTCTCTTGACTCAAGGGCCCCAACAGCACTGTTCCTTCCAGTTGTTTTCTGCTGTGCATCAAGAGAAAAGCCCAAAGAAGCACAGGAGAAAACACCCCTGTCACTCCCCTACTCAACCAGCTATCGCCCGTGCTGCTTCTGAACCTGATGCACCATATTTTTATTGGCAGCTTCTTGTATGACTCTTGTCAGTGTTCCCTATCTGATGTCATAACATGCTTCCACTGAACACATAAAATCCACCATTATTAAATATTGCTTGTTGCTTTCCTTCCAAGCTCCCATTCTCAGCTAAACATAAAGTATATATTGCATTGACTTTAGCTTTAGCTGTGCTACAGTCTGTAACTGTAGATACTACTTTTATTAGCTAGGCTTGATCCATCCATTTCCATCAGTTTTCTGTTTTCAATTGTTAAATCCTCTATCCAACAATACAACCAGTATTTATTGCATCATAAATGCCTCAGTCAAGCCATAAACCATGTAAAAACCTGCATTGTGTAACACTTTTTAAAAATCAAACTAACAAAAGTCACGAAATATACAAAGCTAAATCAAATACTCTGGATCAAAATGTATTTTAGTGGTGAGCTAAGCAAGAGACATACTTTTGCAGGGTCAGTAAAAACAATGGAGAAAAAAAGTGCTAGCTTTTGCTCATCTCCTTGTGCCTAGATAATTGCTACATGAACTCATTTTTTTTAAGCAAAAACATTTGAGGACTTGTGCATTGTTTGGGAACAGTTTGCTTGGGATATAATTTGGCTTGGGTTATAATTTGGCTTGAAAGAGAAAGTCTTTGCGTAGATTTAGCTCAAATTACTGTTGGTATTTATATATAAATGCGTGACAAAATTAGCTTGTTTCTTTTTGGCTTTATTTTGGCTTCTCTTTTGCATTTTTCTTTTAAAAACAATCTTCTCATGATAATATTCATCACTAAACAAATAAAGCATAATTTGGAATGCTCTCTGTTAGTCTTACCAGAACAACCAGAGATCTTATCCAATCCCAAGACCCTAATGAATTGCCTAAGGGTCTATGGAGTCATTGCAGTGTATTCTGTATGAGATCCTCTAACTGGTGTGGTTTTGGTAAGGCATTATATGCCTAGAAAAGCTATACTAGAGTAGAGCTGGTGAGTAAACAATTAATGTATATAATTGTTTTAATATGCTTTTTAAAAGTATTTGCATTTAATTTCTTTCCCTGTTTAATCCTCTCTCTTAAATTGAAAGGTTTTATTGAAGTAACAGTGATGTTTTTTGAAGTGAGTTCTGTTAGAACTTTGCTCTTGGACCCCCACATTTTTGGAACTTCCCAGCTACAGAAGTTTAGGATTCACCTTCCACATTTCTACCACAAAAAGAATCTTGTCACATGCTTGGCAATTACTATGAAATTATGTGGGTGTTGATAAAAGACTCCCCCCTACAGCCCTGTCCTGGTATCAGAGAATGTCAGCTAGTCAAATTAAGGTCACTTTCCTGAGCCTCCCCAAATAGTTGTAAGAAAGGAAAGTTATTAAAATACTGGCGTTCCTCTAATCAGTGATTTTTGTTAGGATGAGTTTTTCTCAAGCACATTCCACCATGGGCTACAGAGGAATGACAAGAGAGTGGGGAAGAGACTGAAAAACAATAGTAGAAGGTGAAAGCGACTAACTATACATTATAATTTAACAGTCTCCACTGTTACCAAAGACAAGTATAAGTGTGTATTTCTACTTTGGCTTTTAACGTAAATGGGAGGGGATGGTTTATGAGAGGTGATATCTGATACCTTCTTTGTCAGATCAGAAGTGGCTGAGACACAAAGCTGAGGAACTGAGGTTCCCTAGTGCATACTCGTGGCCTTATGATCACCACTGATCATTAAGCAGCCTTATGATTACCACTAATGGATATTCATTCTAAAGGTACTGAACTGGTTTTGAACATATTCCATGGCAAAAACATCAGAATTCTGTATTGGAAAACAGTCTTCTGCTGACCACTTTGACTCTCCAACAATAGCCTGGAAAGCAGTTTGAGGCATATCTGTTCAAACAGTCCCTCTGCCATGATTCATCTAGTCATTATTCCCAAACACATAAATAGAGGAAACAGGATTTACTGAGAATTCAGATAATATTCCTGTTTTCATGGGACAACTGGATTTTTAAACCATTCATATCATTAGGCTCTCAACTGCCCCTTGATTTAGCTCAGAAAATGAAAACATGCTAATCCTAAAATTGTATTTTGCATCTTAGATTGAGTTTGCACTCCTTTTTTTTTCTTCATCATTTTGCGTACACTCATGTTTCTTCCACATGGCTCTTCTACTTCTCTCTCCTGTCATTCTCTGGTTTCTTTCCTCTTTTAAAGTCCTAATTGTTTGGTTTTCTTCTGTGACACCCATGTTAGTAACTTCTCTGGTCCCAATTCTACCCTGCTTCAGAGGGCAGAGCTTTTACACTAGTCCTCAGCAAATCTCATTCTTTATCTTGAGATGGCAGACCCAACCTGTAAAGCCCCAGACCTGCAGCATTTTTAGAGTTCCCTTCCTGATGTGTGTTCATCTGAAGTCACTGCCTCCCTCAAGCTGTTCCCCTGACACGCAGTTCCCAGCTGCCCTCATCCCTGTCCTGTCCAACACGAAACAGGGAGCCCAGCTCACACAAACTGGTGGAGTGGCAGGGCCTGCAGCAGCAGGGCTCAGGAGCTGAACATAGAAACAAGTGTCTGATCACCACTTAAGACTGATTCTCACATCCAGATTTAAGCTCCACCAGGTAGGTATGCCATACCACAAAGGAAGTAGAAAAACCACTTCCTTAGTCTGATGGATGATTTCTATTTTTACTTTATAAAATGCTCATTCCCATGTTGCCTTTTAGATGAATGGAAATCAGTGTTAGAGCAGTATGGATTGACCTTCTCCCCTTTCCCTTTGTCCTCAGGGTGCATCGATCCTCAGAATGATTCAAGACTGGATTACACCAGAGCTCTTCCAGAAAGGCTGTCAGGTAAAGGTGGCACCAAAACCTGCCAACATACAGCCCATCTTCATGTGACAGTAGCAAAGCCATTATTCAAAAAGTGAATATCAGAGATCCTGGTATTGGTAGCAAAAGCATTTAGTGCATTTCAGTACTGAGTGGACAACATGTAGAGGAAGAAGTTCCATGCTCCCACAGAAGCAAGAATGTGAACTGCATAAAGATTTGATAGCCAGACAGTGAGGACCTAAATTCCTGACAGCTTTTGATGGAAAATGCTTCTTTTTCTTTCTCTACCCCACTGTTATCCTGTTGTCAGCTGGGATCCCCTCTTTCTGCTGTAAAGAGTGTCTGCAGCTTCCTATGGCCAGGATCCTCCAACCCACACAAGGCTGCTATGTAGGGACACTCTCAGAGGCAAAAGCTCATCCGTGCCTTGATGCAGGGACACCCAGCCCTAGAGAATCAAGGTAACAGGGAGAAGAAAAGGGATATATTGCATAGTTCATAGTCCTTTTTTGTGGAGGAAAAACGTGGTGCTACTGATAGATGACAAAATGGGAGAAAGGAGCCATCCCAGGAGGAGACAGTTTGCCTGTCCTTTATTCTGAACAGATATTGGTAACAAGTTACAGTGCAGGGTTACCACATTTGTTCTTACTTCCCTCTCTCATGAAGAGTACATTTATGGGCTACTACAAGAGAATTGTATTTTCCTGTACTTCCCTTTTCATTTATTCAATCAGAAGAGTTACTCAAGATGGGAAAGTACAGCCACCTTGTCCCCAAGAGCCTAACCCTTCCCTTCTGCTCAGAGCCTTCAAGAGCCCTAAGGGAGGGAGCTGTGGCCAACAGCGAAACAAACAGCACCATCTGCTGACTGAACACCACCAGGAGCAGGTGACAGGGCAGGAAAACACCCGCCAAGCAGCAAGAGAAGAACACAGGATGGGAATAAGGTTTAGGCATTACAAACTCTTCACTGAACACCATTACTCCTTGTAACAATCGTTCTGATCAAAACTTCAGGGTGACTTGACTTTCCTCCTTCCACTCTGAGTCCACAGGTAGTGAAATCTCATGAAATCTCTTCCTCCTGCTAAACTGCCTCTTACATTAGTCAGAAATTCGCAACAGGGGATAATGGTGTCCATTTAAACAAAACACAAAGAACACTTCAAGTACAAATTTATTTCTCGCTAACAAGTCATTCTGGAAAACGCTGACTTTTGGGCTTAATTGGATGCATTGGACAGCAAAGGAATTTCTTCAGCTGAATACTGACCCATTTAATCTCCCACTCATAGTACTACCACCCACGTGTGGATACTCTGTGCAGCTGAGAGGTACTCTCTGTATCCCTGTATAACTGAATACGTATATTGTTTTCATAGGCAAAGAAGAAACACTGGTAGTATTTTCACAGTCTTCTATCTCTCTCTAGGAGTATTTGAAGAAACACCATTTCCAGAATGCCAAGACACAACAATTTTGGGAAGCCCTGGAAGAGGTATGTTATGCATCCACCCAAACCTTTGCTAATAAATGTTTCATATCTCACCCACTGATTTCAGTTTCTCAGACTTCTAATATTCTGTAGCTCTTCTGTCAATGAGAGATCACAAGCTAGGCAGCCTCCCAGTACATTTCTCTTTTTCCTTTTTTCCTCTTTAAACTGAATTTCTGTTTTCACTGCAACCTTCTTTCATCATTCATAGGCAAGTAATAAACCTGTGAAGGAAGTCATGGACACATGGACCAGGCAGATGGGCTACCCTGTTTTGGAGATGGGAGATAATTCAGTATTCACACAGAAACGTTTTCTTTTGGATCCCAGTGCAAATGCTTCTCATCCTCCTTCTGATCTTGGGTAAGGTCCTACTACAAACAGGTAGAAACTAAGTAAAATGTACCTCATGATATGCATTTACAAAAACAAGTAAAAAAAACCCAAAATAAAACAAAAAACCCAACCCAAATGAAAAAAAACAAAACAAAACAAAACATAACCAAAAACAAAAACACCCAAACAAACAAAAAATCCCAAAAATCTACATGGGTTTTCTCTTGGGAAATACAATACCTCTCTAAATTCCATCATAGTAAGCTCCATAAAAAAACCCTAGTAAAACTAGAAGTATGTAAATCTGTTAAGCTACTTTGTTTAGGAGATACAAAACAATAAATCTCTCTTCCTGGAGGTAGGAGGAGATACCATAACCTTAATTTTTTATTTTCTGGAAGCTAGTGACCATTTATTTAACCCAGGGTTATAAAGATGACATATATTTTCCCATAGCATTTGTCACCAAGGGAAAGTCTCCCTGGGATGAACTATAATATGCTAACATGGAACAGCAGATGCCTGCTCAAAAGGGCTTAATAATTTTAGCAGCCCTATGCAGGTGTCTGACATTACACTCACAGCATTTTCTGCTGTCCCACGTGCCTGGTTCTCATCTTTGACTTTCCAGTTTCCTGGACTGAGGAACCTGCTCCTACCCAATGAAGGTATACGAGGAGCTGAGGAGCAAGAGTTAAGGTTGCATTTGGCTGCCAGTGTTTTATAATGAAGGAATTAGGGTTTTCTTGGAGAAGAAAAATAAGCTGGAAAAGGCAAGAGGTCCTATTAACTGTGTCGAAGTGGTTGCTTAAATTCTTTCATTTTTTTCAATCTGTAAAAAAACTTCTGTAATATTTAAACATTTATTTCAAGTCAGTATTGCAAAGATTAACTAGTGTCTGCACAAGCCCTAGACACATCAACATTAACACTGATGCCAATTATTGACATATATCTTTTACTAAGTTAATTGCTTTCTATCCTGCTAGAATATTGCCTGCCATATTATTCAGTAAATGTATATGTTCATAAGCACAAGTAAGCTTAATAAAACAAGATGTAAGTATTAAAGTAAATAAACAAACAAACCAAGACATATTGGAGGGTTTTTTTACCATTCGGCTTCAAATGTAATTTGATTTTCTTTCCCATTAAATAATTCCAGTTATAAATGGAATATACCAGTCAAATGGAAGCTTGGTGGTTCATCAGGTTATACTTTCTACAACGCATCAGATTCTAGAGGTAAACATCTTCTCTTTTAAGGATAATGAATGGATGAAACTTTTCAATATCATTTACGAAAAACAGAGCATGGAATGAACTTACTTTCCAGTTTTCAGATGTGGGAGCTAGCACACAGCTGGGTTGTACTGCAGTTACTAGTAATGTCAGTGATAAGATTACTATTTCCCTGTACAAATATTATGTCAATTTAGGCTCAGTTCCAGTATATTGCTTAAGCATCTGTTTAAATACAGTCTTATTCAAGGAAATAAGATAATTATAATGCACTAAATTATAATGCACTAAAATCAATTTGGCTTAGATATGGCCATTGTCCAGTCCAAGAAAAGATGAGAAGTGGGAGGCTGATAAATGCTCTGTGGCATGATAAACTGGTAAATGGAGCTCAGTGAAAGAAGAAGAACTACAAATGATTAAGCACCTTTTCTAATGCTGATTTCAGAACTGAGAAAATTCTTACCTTTTCTTTTTATCATTGTTCTATTATGCAGTCAAATCTGAATTTCTTGTTCTACACCTCCAGTGGACAAAAATGTGGCGAAAAACTACCGATATTTTTCAGATTTTAAATTACATCCCATTGCATTTGAGCTCATCTTTTCTTGTACTTATTACTTATTCTAAATGCAATTTTTCTTTTGTTCGGTTTCATTTTACCTGGTTGCTTTTAGTATCCATGCAAAAGCAAACAGAAAAATATCTTGTGTCATGATACAAGTCAGAAGTTAACACAAAGAAATTTTCTTTCTCTGATTTCCATATGATATGAGGGCTGCAAGGGGCTATTAACTTCACAAAGCCTGCAAAGTCTTGATTAGGTATTAACTGCTACATGCAAAAAAATTGTCTTGTGGGACAAACACCAACTGTGGGGAAAGTCCCTTTAGAAATGCTTTGTATGTATCATCCAAACAGAAACGTGCTTTTAACTACAGCTACCCTCAAACCACTGTTTTCAATGGGAAATAGAAAAATTTTTGTAAGTAGCATCAACAACTGGACCAGGCCAAGCTTCTGAGAAAGGAACATTTTTCAAATATTCATTTTAAATGGGAAAATCCTTGAATATGAGTGCTTGCATGAAGTCTCAGCCTATTTAGTAAATCCTTTATCAATAGCTACAAAAATAGAATCAAAGAAGAGTGCAGGAAAGAAAATTTAAAGTTAGCTGAAACAAACTGAAAAATGAAACTAATGCAGGATAAAATATGAGACATTTGATAGTGCACATGAGGATGAAAAATGCTTAAAAATATTTATTTGCAAGAACTACTTCTTTGCAATTTTTCACTTCTTACAATGACAAAATCTCACCGTCCTCACCCTACTCACAATGCTTTCCATTTCAGATTTAGCACACTAGCCAGCCCAAGTAATTATCACAATTGATTGTTCTAAGACAAGTGCTGGAATTCATCTAAATCTGTAGCAACTCGTCTTTACTCTGAGCCATTTAGAAATAAAGAAAGAAAGAAATTAAATTAAGGATTGGACCTTATTTTGATACCCATTAAAACCGAATAATACTTTTGTAGTCAGGGAATCTTGCATGTTCTGCATGATATAAGGTGTACAAACTGATCACTGTTTGTTTGTTTTGTAGGAATTACAATAGAAGCTTCTTCCGATGCTTTTCTGAAGGTGAATCCAGAACACATTGGATTCTTTCGGGTGAATTATGATGGTCAAAACTGGGCCAAGTTAAGCAGCCTTCTGCTCCAAAACCACACAGTGAGTGTTGTAATGTCCAACCTGTCTGGTGGATCTCTTATAAGAGGTCTGTGGAGGCTGGGGTTTTTCTGCAAATAGTCTGTATATTCTTGATCCTTCTTTCATTCTTTTCATACAGGGTTTTTCAGCTGCTGATCGTGCTGGGATTTTGGATGATGTTTTTTCTTTAGCGAGGTAAATTAATTCTTGCAGAGATTTCAACACAAGTTTTTCACTCTCTGTTACCGTCTTGGGGTGACCTAATAATTAGAATTCATGTGACCCAGGTGGTTGAAAGAAATTTTCTGACTTTGGTACGAGCTTTAATTCTTTGTTACTTTATCGTGCCCTCCAAAAGGGGTGCATTTAAGTATGCATTGTCAACTTGCATTACCATTGCAATAAAAAGAAATGCTCCCTTTCAGTACCATGGCAAGAAAAAATCATTTAATTGCACAGGATGTAGAAAGGGGTGTTTTCTGCACGTAATTAACAATAATAGAAGCATTCCAGAAGAGGTTAGGTATCCTGAAAAGCAGAGGCATGCCTATAATGCATATCAAGGCATTGAGTAGCTATCACCTCAGCTAGTAGTTCATTTAGAAGCTTGATTGGAAACTCCTAGATCCTGTGCCCAGCCATGCTGACACAGTTAAGTTTTAGGCAATCTGTAATAGCCTCTAAGTCTCCTCAGCCTTACAGGATGTCTCCAACCAGCAATTCCTTTCTTTTTTGTGATATTAATGTAGCCAGTTAAGGGCTGCCCACTTCTAGGCACGCTGGGCTTCTGCTCAAAGCAGTCTTCTCACAATGTACGACTCCTACAGTAAAGCATTGATCAACAGTGATCCTCGGTTATCTCTCTGGAAAACACCTTCCAAGTTACATTCCCAACTACTTTCCCCCTCACAAACTTTACTGTTTCAGGCCTCCTAAAGTAAATAGTAAATCTAATATCTTTGAAGAAGCAAGTTCTGCAAAATCATTAAAATAACAGAAGCTATGTTTTCTCCTTCCACAGAGCTGGACTTGTGAATTACTCTGTTGCCCTGGAACTCACAAAATACCTAAGAAGCGAAACAGAGTATTTACCTTGGCATAGAGCTATATCAGCTGTAACGTACCTCGCAAACATGCTTGAAGATGATAAAAATCTCTATCCCCTGTTTCAGGTGATGAAGCAAAATAAAAGCCAATCCAGCTTGGGACCACTGAATCTGATAATTCAGAATCTCTAACAAGAACAATACTGAAGTTCAAGTGATTTTCAGTGCTGCTGAACTATTAACATTTACTTTTGATTACCGTTCTTTTAAAAAAAAAACCCAAACACTGCTTAGTGCTGGATCTGAATTGGATTCTGCATTCAGAATCATGCACTTAGAGAAAAGAAATTATGCCTAATTATTCTTATAATCTGTCATCATAAGGCATGTTCCAGATATTTATTAGTCAAGGCTGTTCTGCATTCAATAAAGAAGTATGTATAGGGCAGCAAAACCTCAGACACCTGTCCTCAGAGCCAAGGATGGCTGTACCTCTATGTGGCAGTGAGTAGGTTTGTTAGTTGACCTAAAATACTGAACATGATTTAATGGCCACTGAAGTAAGTATGTCCTGAATTCTCTATCATCTCCGGAAAGCAGTTGTGGCAGTGTGTCCTTGCTGTACCCCAGCCTTCCTCTGGAAGCACAGACAAGGTTAGAGAAAAGCAGGCTGGCTTTGTCCTACCAGTATTGCAAGCATTCAGAATTGGCATGCTGGGGGATCTGGAAAGATTGTGTTCATCACACATGCCTGTAAATGTTACTTTTCATTCAAGAGATGCTAGTTCTGAGGAAAAAAAAATGAAGGAGAATAAACTATGAAATTAAATATATTATTATTATTAAATAATTAAATATATTATATTATTATTTAAAGAAATCTGCACACATAACCAATACCCTTTTTATACCTCAGAGATATTTTCGCAATCTGGTAAAACCAATTGTGGATCAGCTGCGCTGGGAGGACTCAGGAGACCATTTGCAGAGGTGGAACTTTTTTTTTCCTTCTCATGTTATTGATGCATTCGAAGAATAGTTAGCAGTATGAAAATATCTCCCTCCCTCTCTCTCTCTCTTTCCAAGGCTTCTTCGTGCATCTGTTCTAGACTTTGCCTGCAGTATGGATGACCCAGAATCTTTGAGCAGTGCTTCTCAACTCTTCAGTAGATGGCTGCAAGGAGAAACGTGAGTGCTCACATCTTTTGTGGTTTGTGAAGAACACAGCATGTGACTGACTGGGTCACTGATCTCTAGTAGGAATGAGGGAAGAATATTTAAGTACTTTTTCTTTATTTTAGTATTGCTGCAAATCTCCGACTCACAGTATATCGCTATGGGATGCAGAACTCAGGCGATGAGACAGCATGGAATCAAATGTTCCAGAAATACCAAAACACTTCATTAGCCCAAGAAAAAGAAAAGCTGCTCTATGGCCTGGCATCAGTGAGGAACATCACCCTTTTGGACAGGTGATTTAAACACACACAGATTTCTCTCCTCCTACAGAGGCAACTGGCCACTGTTTGTTCATTCCCCTCTTTCTTTCTTCTCTGTCGTCATTTTGGTCAGATTACAGGATGAGGAATGCAACACATTTTCAAGACCAGTTATCTAACATGCTCCTCTGAGATTGTACTACAGCAGGAAAAAAGCCTTGTTCTTTTAATGGAAAGATATTGAAGACATGGTAGTTGCTGCACACAATCAACACTCTTCCAACAGTGTATTCACCCTGTGCAATTTTAGTTGCTTGATAGTTAAGCGTCGGGAGTAAATTAGTCATCCACTTCCTCTTTAATCAGTGAAGAGAGGCCAGACCTACAAAGCACTGCTTACCCCAGACCAGGAAAGGGGCTTAAAACCAATGGAAAGAATTGCTTTTGGCTGTTGTCAGTCACCCTCCATCAGCTCCAGTTTGCTTAGCTTGTCTGCCTTCTAACTAGCTAAAATTAGGCAAACCGCCTTGAGCAATTTCTATTAACAGTCCTGTGAAGGCATCCATGTGAACTTGCAATGCTCCCTGAGGTGCTGTGCAGAGATGTTCAAGCTAGAACCAAAACTGTTGAATTCATGCTGCCATGGCAATGATGAGGAATCTGGATGCTGCCCCAGACTGGTCCAGCAGACTGTCAGGCTGAGCAAGTATCTCACCAGGCTGTCACCCTGCATAAGCACACCAGCTACTTTAGGCTTATTTGATAACTTGGCATGTTGTTGTATCATGTAGCACTCATGCAAGAAAACATCTACATTAGGGCCATTCACCACCATATCAGAGCCCTATCTAAATATCATAACATGGAGCAGCCTCTGCTTGAAAGAGTTCCAAGTTTAAAAGGAGGTGAAAGAAGAAAGTATAGGAGATTCAGGAAGAGTAAATATAAGAGTTAGAGTAATTGAAATAATGGTATGAAACAGCTGCATTCCTAAATTCTTGTGACCACAACAGACATAATCTAAAGCCATTAAATAGCTAATAGGTGACATGATTAAGACATGAATTAATTAGTTAGATCAGCCTATATTGGCAGAAAATAAAAAATCCTTCCTAAAGCAGGGAAAGCTTGTCTCTTAATTTACTATTAAAATAACAAGCAAGGAGGGAAAAGCAAACAGATTGAACAAAATTGTCCATTACATATAGGGAAAAAGAAGACAATCCTTAATCCCAAGACACAACATGTTGAAAGGGTGTTCTTCCGCAGCTGCTGCTGTGAATCCATGACCGTGCTATTCATCTCCCTGCAAACATGTGTGCTTCACCCTGTCAGTCAAAACCATCTCTGCTATAACTGGAAGTGTGACTACAGCACTTGCAGGCATGATCTGCCCAAATGAATTTTAATTTTATATGGATAAAAATTTCCAAACAAACAGCACAGATGTCAATGTGAGCAAGCCACCTGTGCATGTATTCATGGTCCCTGTAAGATCTTTAAAGTCTGGACTACTAATTTTTTTCATGCTTGCTGAACAGGCTGAACTACTAACTGATCCAGTCTTGTTTTCTCTGCTGCATTAAAATGTAGGAATAATAATGGGGTTTAGCTATTTTCAAGTAGAGACATCAACTCTACCTACTTTTCTAAAGCGATAACTAACTAAGATTTCTTTCAATAAAATTCTCTCTTGACACTGTTACATTTTACATCTGTGTACTTTACCTTTAAAATGCTGTAGGAAAAAAAAAATATTCCTGTTTGGAAATGGCTCTCATTGATTCCTATGGCATTTCCCTTAGATATCTGAAATACATTGACAACACCAGCCTCATCAAAAGCCAAGATGTGTTCACAGTCCTGAAATACATCTCATATAACACCTATGGGAAAACAATGGCCTGGGACTGGATACGACTCAACTGGCCGTCCTTAGTTGACAGGTACTCTAATGATCTCATGGGAAACTACATCCACCTGTAAATCTTGTTACATGCCATGCTTTTCTGTGTTTTCATTGTACAGATATAATCATTGGCCTTTGCAAAATAAAAACTGAAAGCTTACTCAAAACAATTATATCCATTTACCGTGGAAAAAGTACTTTGTTGCTAGCTTGAAAACCATTCTTTCCCTAAATAATCACTACCAGTAAATGGTGATCAAGGAGAGAGAGTTTTACCAAGGCCACAGAAATCTGATTATTGCATGGAAATTAGTGAATTGAATCGCCACTCTTGCGACTGATTTCATACCAAGAAGGCAGAGTATAAAATTGGGGGTTTTTTTAAATTTTATTCTAATGGTAATAGCAAGCAGCAGACATACAGATTAGTAGTGGAAGTAATAGCAAACCTTTCAGCTTTTCTCCTCAGTATCTGAGTGACTTCTCCCTCCTTCCATTTCCTTTCTAAGTGCTTGGTGAGGGCACAGAAGGAAAGCACACCTGCAAGCCTAGACCTGTGAACTGGACAGTTTTTGTATTGCCAGGCAGCAAAATTCCTAACTTCCAGATGGAGACAATCAGTAATTACTTAAAAAGAAATTATTCTACCATAAGAGATTACTCCATTAGTAAACATATTTAAGAACAGCTCAGATATTATGTAGGGGTGCTGTTTTTCAACTATGCTGAAATTTGAGCATATCTGCTTTATTGTAACACAAGTAGAAGTTTAAGCTTCAGATAATTATGGTTTTGCATCAAACATAATTTATTAAATTGTTTTTCTAGATTCACTATAAATGACAGAAACCTTGGCCGAATAATTACTATTGCCCAAAACTTCAACACTGAGCTCCAGCTTTGGCAGGTATGGTGACATCGATTCTCTTGGGTTTAAGTCAATATATTTAACAGTCTTCTGACCAAGAAACTTAGTTTTTGTCATCTAAATGCTTAAAGAAGCAGGAGTGAACTGTAAAACTATTCCAGTGCTACTAGCATGAGCTTATAGATCTCTCCCAGTCAGAATTATCCCTGACTCTGTCTTCGTAAAAAGCCACTTGCCCAATAGCAGCATCATTTACTTCACATCAATTCTTTTTCTCTTTTCCAGATGGAAAATTTCTTTGAAAAATATCCTAATGCTGGGGCAGGAGAAATGCCCAGGAGTCAGACACTGGAGCAAGTGAAGAGCAACATTGAATGGCTAAAAGCAAACAAGGAGGAAATACAAACATGGCTGGAAGCACAGTAAGGCTTCAAAGTCTTTTGTGAAAAAGATCAGGCACTCAGATCTTCAAAGATGTTTAGCAATGTGGATTTCTCACCTAGGTACCTTAGAGGACTAAGACCTAATATTTTTTTCTACAAACACTCAGGAGACCACTGCCAGAGCAATGTTTGTGTAGTTGCTTAGCAGGAATAGTTTTGTATGTTGAGAGCTGAATTTGCCTGAACAAAGAGGACAAACGTTTAAAGTCACTCAAGGCAGAAGTGATGGCAGAACTGGAGTCTTTGCTGATCACTCTGGTCTCACTCCTTATGCACACCACTCTGCAAAGCTACTTCTTGGTTCACACAGAAGTATATCTAGTACACTCAGGGATTCCTTTCCAAGTGCACCTCATAGGAGCTTTCTCCTGAAGGAAAGGGAATGAAACTGTAGTTTTGACATTATCAGAAAATCATCCCCCTATATTTATAGCTGTAAAAATTCTACATCTGGGATTTAGGTTTGCTTTCTGATACTACAGGAAGTAGTTAAGCTTTCCTCTCAATTGATTTTTTTGAAGTTTAACTACCAGTACACAAGGGATCAATATAATCAATTTCTTTTTCAATGTTATTAGTTGGGATTCTGTAGCTTAGGGTAGGGGTTGTCTTGGTTACTTTTGTCTTATTTCTAAATCTTAAACAAAAAAAGAAGAGAACTTGTGGCAGCCAATACTGCGAACAACATATGCTTTACTTACTGTTTCTTTTCTTATAAAAAATAAAATTAAAAAA
This sequence comes from Hylia prasina, assembly GCA_013397195.1. Classification (NCBI taxonomy): domain Eukaryota; kingdom Metazoa; phylum Chordata; class Aves; order Passeriformes; family Sylviidae; genus Hylia; species Hylia prasina. Next base: position 1,219,423 of record VYXD01002499.1, read on the forward strand.
TCTACATGAAATCTCAGTCTCTTCTGATGAAGTGATGAAACTTCCTGGGTTATAGAAAAACAGTTGTTGTATAGTTCAGCTGTGCTTCAGTGACTTCTGAGTGGGGAGAAATCTATTAACTCCTCTGAGAAAACACAATAAAAATGGCAAATGCACCCAGAGGGATCAGATGAATTCCACTGCTGCAGTTGAGTCGATTGCAGGAATACAGACAGCAAAGAAAGAATTCTCAGTCCCAAGTCCCTCTGCCCTTGTGATGCTGGAGAAAGCATCAGGGCAATTCTGCCTGTCTCTCCCAAGCTGGAAGCTGGGGGGCTTTGGAGTTCCCAGGTTTCTGTGTGCTGTGTCCTGACACTGGACAAGCAGCAAATGTGAGCATCTCCTTGCCTTCTCCCTGGTCTCCTGAGCAGAGACCATAATCAGGTAGAGCCAATGTCTGTCCATATGTCCTGGCAGCAGGATCACAGAGCACCTCATAGTTGGTAGCCCTGGGAGATTTCATGCACAGCTGTCAGGAAACTCTGCAGTTGGATCAGAGGACAGAAGCATGGAAAAGCACTTCTCTCACCTTCACCCTGCAATGCTATTCAAAGGGGAGATGGCTGTAAGATACAGAAATTTTGGTACAGGCTGTGTGCCTCTGGGCCTTGGTACTGCACAGAGGACTCCAGAACAATTTATACAGTCCCAGATGGAAACACTTTACCCCACTCCCACACTTCATTCAAGGCTGGTACTGTTTTGGGTCACTCTCTAGACACCCAAATAGCTGTGACAAGCCCAGACAAATCCGGTGACAAAGTCAGTTGTCCTGTTGTGCTGGTTTTGGCTGGGATACAGTTAATTTTCTTCACAGTAACTGGTGTGGGCTGTGTATTTTATTTGTACTGGAAACAGTGTTGATAAAACAGGGATGTTTTCATTACTACTGAGCAGTGCTTACAGTGTCAGGGCCCTTTCTGCCTCTCACACCACCCTGCCAACAAGGAGACTGAGTGTGCATAAACTGGAAGGGGACACAGCTGAGACAGCTGATCCCAACTCACCCATGAGATATTTATTCCATACCATACTGCATCATGCTTAGCATACAGAGATGGAGGGGAGAAGAAGGGAGGGAGGGACATTCAGATGGTGGTTTTGTTCCCAAGTAACCATTATGTGAAATGGACTTCTGCTTTCATAAAGATGGCTGAACACCTGCCAGCTCACGGGAGATGGCGAAGGAATTCCTTGTTTTGCGTTACTTGCATCCACAGCTTTTGCTTTAATTATTAAACTATCTTTATTTCAACCCATGAGTTTTCTTGTTTTTATGTGCTCAGTTCTCCAAGAAGGAATGAGTGAGTGGCTGTGTGAGGCTGAGATGCCAGCTGGGCTTAAAACACAAGACCTGTCAAAGGAAAATGTCTGTTGTTTGCCTCCTGCAAACAAAACATGGCAGGATTTTTACTAACAGTAGTTACAACTTGCCAGAGACACCAGCTGCTTTTCAAGGTGAGGAGGTGACAAAGGGCCAGGCAATTCCTTCCAGTTTTTCTTGTTGCTCAGATTTGCGCACACAGAACAGTGAAAGTGAAACAGCTGCCCACACCCAAAACCACCAGCAGCAGACAGGGAACAGATGGTCCTTGGGCAGCTGCCAGCTCAGTACAACATATGACAACTCACCTTCACTATTTTACACTTTTGATGAACTGAAAGAGTGGAAGCCAAACAAAAACTCTTTTGGTTTCAAGGTCACAAATGGGTTTGGTAGCATCACACAGTAATGCCATCAGAATATTGTATCGCTGTGACTATCAACAGTTGCAATCATCCCTGAAAAATTTTCTGTGCACAGCATGTTTTGATTGAAAATTTTTAATTTCAGCTGGCCACGTTGTGCAACATTTCAAAACCAATATGAAGATATCCAACAAGACAGCTCAGTCATTTTCCCTTTCATAGACAATTTAATGAAATTTTGGCAAAAAGAACTGATTTTATTATTCACACATTTTTGCCACTAGTTGCTGTAGAAAGAGAAGTATGACTACTATGGGAATGGTACAAGATTAAGAAGTTACTTTAAGATATTTTTATCCCTTGTTACACGTAGCCCCTACTACCACAAAGTGAAACCAGGTTGGCCAACTTTGTCAGCTACAGTAGTAGGCTTTCATTAAGGAAAACATAGGAAGTAATGAAGATTTTCTATAATGCTGGAAAGCTACAGCGAAAGCAGCTTTCATCTGAATCACACAGACAATATCCCTGTTTCAGGCAAGACGCTTATTGGTAGCATTGTGTATCACTGTAGTAGAAGGAATAAAAAAAGGTCAGAGACAAGGCTGAAACAGAAACATATCACTGGAGCACAGAGAGAAAGAGAAGCCAAGAACAAGCCTGAACAACTACTGAGCTCATGGTCCTGGGTGAATGGGGGAGAGAAGGAGATTTAGAGTGAACCAAGAAATTGCCACCTGTCATTTGATTCTCATTCTGTTCAGGAACTTGCAACCAATTGCAGCTTTCTACCTGAGCCACACTGGATGAGAGAGAGTTTTGACTAGTGCTTGGATACTTTTGATGTTACAGAAAGGTTAGCTGGATTTCTACACTGATCTTAAGTGGGTAGAGGAACATGGAAGAAGGTCCAAAAAAAAAAAAAAGTCCAAAAGTCCAAAAAAGCGCCATAAGGTAGCTGCTTTTATGATAGGGTAAATGTTCTGTCAATTTTAAATAATGTTTTCTAGATTATGCAGTGCTCTTGCTACCTTTAAATGGCTCATGGAGAATGTACTGCATGGCATGTGCCTCTTTCAGACTGTTTGTCCGAGACGGATAACAAATCTGGTACATGCTAAATCTTTCAGTCAGGAACTGGTGCATTTATAAATGGTCTGTGATAAGCTTAAGAATGCCAATTTGAAACTGAATCCAAAGAAATGTGAACTGTTTTAAAAAGAGATAATTTTCCCTCGGTCATTCGATCAGCGAGGAAGGAATTTCTACTGATAAAGCCGAGTGAGGGAGTGCAGAACCAGCTGGCCCCTTAGATCCACACAGCTTTTTGAGACCCTGCTGTTGCTATTGTACCACACCAAAAACCTATTGCAGGCAGTGAGGCAGAGAAACGTCTCAAGTAATCAAAGTGCAATGTGGTGGAGTTAAAGAGGGGCCACTTACAACTTTTGCAGTGTTGTCTTACACCAGCTCTGCAAATCAGTCTCATATCAGCTACAGCTGTGTGTCCTATAGAGCCTGAGCCCATGGGCCCCAGGAGGCTGTAAGCCTGATAGGAGTATGAAAATGCTTTATCTTGATACTTCAGGTAAAGAAACAACTAAAGACATTGTATTACTGCACAGAGAAAAAAAAATGAATAGCACCAAAGGGAACACCAAGGCGTCTACAACTCTCCAACTGAGCCAGTTTCTAAAGCAGCAGTTAAGATCACTTTGAGTATGCAGACATAGAAAAAAGACCCCCACCTTAAACATATGGCATGTCTGTTGAAATAAAACGTGACTCCAGTCTTCCCATGATAACCAGTACCATTTCTTGGCATTTTGTGTAATGGCATCTCCCAGCAGCTTTTGGGAGTCAAAGTGAGATGGAAAAAGCTAGCCTGTGCTGGGCGCAGGGATGCCTGGATAAACAGGGTCTGAAGGACAGGAACTTATCCTGTTGCTGGCAACAGCAATACCATACTGCCAGATTAAAACTTTGTCTTGTGTTATATGTATCCAATTATGAAAATTAGTCAAACAAGGTTCACTTTCCCAAGTGTTTACACAGGTTCCAGTATTCCATTAGAAGTCTGTTGTCCTGGAGGTATTTCAACTTCACCTCCACACCTAGGGCGGTTAAATGTATGCCTGTAGGTGGAAAACTGGTACAGAAAAATACAGGTATATGAGAAGAAAATAGTCTCTAGCTCACAGGGATTACAGTGATTCACAAGGCTGATACCCAATACCTGATTTTTTCCAAGATGTGCTTCAGAAAAAAAACTCCACAAATATACTTATAAAGCATCTGAAACATATATGGTTGAGGTAAGTCTGAAAATTTCTGGATTCCCAGTATACATTCCAAAGAGTCATGAGGGAAGAGCAAATCCTGAAACATATGACCACAAGATAGTGTGAAAGAAAATGTCACAACTTCTGTTGCTGCAGAAATGTCTGTTGTGCTTGTAACAACACCTAAAATCTAAAAAATATCATTAATAAGTAGCACTCGCTAGTTGTTTCAGTAATCCATCATTTGCAGAAAGCCTTTCCATATCAACCCTCTCTTCTTCACAAATTGATATCCAGAGGCTGCTACCAAGGTGACACCTGCTTGCTGATGGTTTAATGATGCTGAAGCAATACATATAGATGGTCTCAAAAACCAGGTAGACAGGGAAAGGAAGCTATCCAAGTATGAGAGAGGACTGGAGCCTAACTCTTCAAAAGGAAGGCTGGAGGTACATGGTCATTATTTTAGTAAAAAGCAAAAGTTAATTTGAAATAGATGTTGCAGTTATAAATGTTATATCCACCAAGCAACCTTCACCCAGCTCAAGCCATAAAGGGTCATTTTCCTTTGGAGATGGATGAGATGACCATGTGACTTTTAAATACCCTTCCCAATATTTCCTTTAATTGTTTGCAGTGAACGAGGGACAGGTCACTGATATTTCTTCCAAGGAGTGCAAGGCCAGACATGGGTGATGAGGTTCTGCCATTCCAGAGCTCCCCTTCTGTTTTGCCTGCTGTCAATTTGCACACCACAGGTCAGCAACGAAGCCTCTTCAATCAGGAACTTCAAATCCCTGAGGTACAGAGCTCACATCTGTAGCAGCTCTGCAACTTCGGGCTGGTTTTTATGCCTTTCTCAAAGAGGGATCCTGAAACCAAAAAACTGCAGGATGCACTCTGGAGGGTTGCTAACATAGCTATTAGCCAGAACAAAAGTTGGGGAACCTCATGCCAAATAAGGCGTTAAGCTGTAGGTCAAGTTCTCATAAACCAAAGGCGTTACTGTGGCAGCCTAAGAGGAAGATTTTCCAGGTGTCTGGTTGGCAGCCAAAAACTGATTGGATTCATTTATTTTAGCAAATAGTCACTTTCAGCAAACTGAAATTATGGCCCACCCAGGTTCCTTGAGCAAATTCAGCTGGAGAAAACACTATGGACCTGAAATTACATAAACCCTGATGAAAAGTCATCATCCCTGTTTTTTCTTGGGCTGCAGCACTTGTAAAGAAAGCAAACAGATCAAGGCTCAGTTTGGTCTCCTCTAAAGAAATGCACACGAATTCTTCCACACGACTCTACTGGGCTTGGTCTTTCAAATTTTCCCATGGTACTTAAATAATAGCCAGAATCAAAAGTAATTAGTAACTTCCTAGTTTGTTGCTTCACGTAAGCACCTGAGAACACAGAATTGCCAGACATTTTTATTAGTATTTTATTACAGAGTATTTTTATCATTACTTCAAGTAAAGATGGATGCCCTCAACAGAGGCTGCTAATAAGCTTAGATCTGTATCAGTAGGCCTTAAGTAATTAGAATTGCAGAGGAGCACCGTTCTGTAGTACAGTGGTTTGAGTAATAGCCTGCAAGGGCAGACATGTGGTTTAAAATTCTCTCCAGCAGAAACAATAATTCATGAAGTCTTCCACCTTCTGCACAAGATCTCCAACCACTGCATGTAAGAGGCATTCCTCTCCTCCAGTGCTCTTGTTCAATGCAGCCCTTATTTCATCTTACCACCTCAAGGACTTCAAAATGCTCAGTTGTGTGCAAGGGAATATTTCTATGTCAGGCGAGACAAGACTTCAGCTTTCCATTTCTTCAGCAGAAAACAAAGCTTCCTTCAAGCTGCATAGACACACAACCCTTCTCCCTAGTTCAGGAGAAAAACAAACAAAAATGTGCTCCTCTACTAAATGCCCCAAAATAACATGACTGTTGGCTTCACAGACAAGTTGTTCAGCTCTCTGGTCCAACTGCAATAGAGGAAAGACAAGCTCCAGGCATGAAAGACAACCAGTGCAAACTAGGAGGTGAACCAGAGCAAACTACCCCCTCAGGTATCACTTCAGCCACAAAACAGAAGCACACAATTGAGCAATTTGAGAAGGGCTGATGCAAACTAGGGCTGGTTTTAATGAACATCGGGTCAGTCACCAAGTATTACAAAAAAGAACAGCCAGCAGCAGAGCCAACAACCCAATAATTAACACTGAAATGCCACAATCAAGGGCGAGATGAGCCATGGCCAAAATCAGATTGTAGGAGGGGGAAATCAGGTACAATACCAAAGGGCACATCTTAGCTGGCACTAGCGTGTCCCAGTCAGAAAGTCAGGACTAGGCCAAAAGATGCAATTCCTGCAAGCAAGGTGCTACATGAACACGCCAATACAGTGCCTTCTGTGCTGCACCCCAGACAGACACCTCCTCATGTCCCCTACTCACAGCTGCAGATGAACAGCTAGGAGAAAACTGAGCAGAGCAGGATAGGTTTGGCCACATTTGCATGTTGAGTGAATGGAGACCAACTCATTTGGCCAGAACTGCTCATTCTGCTCGAACGCATGGGTGGGTTTAGTCAGGAAAACCATTTGTGGGGTGCCTTCCAGGCTGCCAAGGTGAACATGGAAACAGTGTGCAGGACAGGGAAACAGAGAGGCAGTTAAATTACCAAAGCAAGTTGGCGCCCATGTCCTAGTGACACACACAGAGCTTGTGTTTTGTTTATTTAAACCCTCTTGGCCCAGGGGCCAACAGTTCTGCAGAAAATATTTAAGAGTTCTTTACAAAATATTGAAGGGGGTTTTTTTCTTTAGTCGGGACTCCTTGCATAGGAGATTAATGCAATCTGTCCAAAACAAATCAGATGGGGATGATTAGGGACAGGAAAAAAGCAAGCATCAGAAAACATATCAGTGAAGTATCATTAAACTTTTACTATAGGAAATATATTATCCCAAATACATATGTTAAAACAAAACATAAATTTCCTACTATAATTTTAGGAGTTATTGCTCAAATATTTCTTAAAAGCCAATACAAAAATTTTGATCTACTTGCTGTGTTCACTAGAAAAACAATGAGTATTGGTGGTCTGGGAAATATGGTTTGTCCTTGCATTGGATTGTAATAGTTAGAGTGATTTTATGGTTAAAAAAATCTTTAGCAATGTAAATAAATAGGATAATCATGAAGATGCATCATGGTGATGAACTTGTTTTCCTCCTGTTAAAGAAATAAAATAAAATAAAATGAAAAAAATAATAATAAAAAACAACCAAAAAAGCCACTTTATGTGTAGTGAATTTTTTCACTCTTTTTATTTCCTCACAGTGTATTAAGAGCAGCCTCTAGTGACAGTTGGTAGCCATTACATTCAATTATAGCGGCTTTAACACAGCGCGCCGAAACAGAAACACCTCAACTATTTATAATACATCTTCAAAAAATAAACAAAACAGCCTCAACGCGGTCTTAGAGACCAGTCAGTAGGCACACAGGGGCTTCTAAGTAACATTGCACAAAACTACTTAACCTAGAATAAATGGTAATCATTCACGGCTAAAACTTATAGGTATAAAAAATTAACAACCAACACATATAACAAGCTTCTATGTCACTTTTTAAGGTTACATTTAACCATTTTAATCACAAAATGGCCTGGGTGGAAGGGGCCTTTAAGATGATCTAGTTCAACCTCCTTGCTGCAGGCAGAGACCTTCCACTAGAACAGGCTGCTCAAAGGTCCTTGAACACTTGCAGGGATGGGACGCTCACAGCTTCTCTGGACAGCCTGTGCCAATGCCTCACCACCCTTGCAATAAAGAATTTCTTCCTAATATCCAATTTAAACCTACCCTCCTCCTGCTTAAAGCCATTCCCCCTTGTCCTATCCCTACATGCCCTTGTATAATGTTCCTCTCCATCTCTCTTGTAGGCTCCCCCTAGAGTCTCCCTACTGGCAGGCTGCTATAAGGTCTCTCCAGAGCCTTCTCTTCTTCTCCAGGCTGAACAACCCCAACTCTTTCAATCTGTCTTTACAGGACAGGTGCTCCCATCCTCCGACATCTTTGTAACCCCACACCAGTTTTGGTCCAACAGGTCCATACCCCTCTTTTACAGGGGGCCCCAGAGCTGAACACAGTGTTCCTGGTGGGATCTCATGAGAGCAGAGGAGAAGGGGAGAATCCCCTCCCTCACCCTGCTGGCCACACTGCTTTGGATGCAGCCCAGGACACAGTTTGGCTTCCTGGGATGCAAACGCACATTCCTTGGTCATGTTTATCTTCTCATCCACCAACATCCCCAAGTCCTTCTCCTCAGGGCTGCTCTCAATCCATTCTCTGTTCAGCCTGTACTTATGCTTGGGATTTCCCTAGCCCAGGCGCAGGACCTTGGCACTTGTCCTTGCTGAACTTCATGATATTCACCCAAGACCACCTCTCAATCCTGTCAAGGTCCCACTGCAGGGCATCCCTTCCCTCCAGTGTGTTGACCACACCACACAGCTTGGTGTTATTGACAAACTGCCTAAGAGTGCACTCAGTCCCACTGTCCATGTTGCCAACAAAGATGTTAAACAGCGCTGGTTCCAACCAATACCAACCTCTGAGGAAGGCCACTCGTCATTAGAAATTGATGCAAATGCAAGTTATGTTTCAAAAAGCAGTGGGCACTGCCATGATGAATCAAAAGGCCAAACACTCAGAGTACAAGACAGTCACAATGAGCTTGCATACACATCTGTATACAGAAGGTGTGCTGGATTCTGGCATGATGGCTATTTTACCTCAAGCAGTTGTTTCAACTAAAAAAAGCTTCCTAGCAAAATCAGGCATGTATAATTTGCAACAATCATAAATGCCCATAAAGTCCCTATCATCATTCTGAGCTAGGTATTTTTTATCTTTCACTGATAACAACTGAGACATTAAGAAGATATTTCATCTTCTTGCAAACTTGTCTTTCTTTTTGGATATACACACACACACCTGTGCTTTGAGGGACTGTGGAAACAAACACCTGTGTGGGGTGCCCGTGCTCAGCAAAATGCTGAGGGGTCATGGCAGGACCCAAACAAGTTCTGGCTGCCTGAGGTGTGGCTGGGAATGGCACAGCCAGGCAGTGTCCCCTCACAGTTCTGCCAGTAGCCCACAACAATGCCCTTAGCATTTCCAAAACAGGTTTATGTTTGTTTTTTAATTCATTGCTTTGGGGAGTCACATGTTCTTTTATTCCTCACTGAAAAGAAGTTAGGAAATATTTGTTTAAGAAGCCTGAGCACCTGCCTTTAAGTCATTTCTTCATTTACAGAAGGAGGACTCATCTACTACTGCCTGTGGCGGCTGCTCTCCTTCAGATATGGCTCTGCCCTGAACTCTGGAGAATTGCTACAGCCAGTCAAGCCTTGCTTATAGAAAATGAACCCAGATTCACAGTCATGATAGTGTCTGCAGCCTCAGCATTTCAACAACACTTTTGCAGCATTACAAAGGGAGGCTGGAGAGCCACGGAGAGTTGAGGAATGTTGTCCCAGGCAGGACAGCAGCAAGGCATCAGGCAGCTGTCCTCTCAGCAGTGCAGGGCAGCACCTGACACAAGGAGTGCAGCCCATCTCCCTTGGCCAGGCTGGAAGGAGAAGCTGCTCCCTTCTCATGGGATGGGCTCCCCCTCATGGGTGGCTTCCCATGGGCTATGGAGAGTAAAACCTTACACCCAGTGGTGGGGCAGTGCCCACCCTGGCGAGCACGAGCGTTTGAACATCAAGTCCTGGTATTCAGGTATGTCTGCTGCCTCCTCTCACACCTACCGCCCGTGATGGGGTGGCCTTGCTCCTATGCAGTCTGAGAGGGCTGAGGCCTCTTCCAGACTCTCGTCTCACACCAGTTGAGCTGCTGGTTCGCTGTTTTGAAGTATAAAGTCTCTCCCCTGAGAGCGCAGGAGAGGCCCTGTCACTGGGCCCTGGGCTACAGCTAAATGGGGTTCTGTGGCTTGGCATCCTCAGCAGCACCAGGGGTGGCTCTGGCTGCATCTCCCACCCCTGGCTCTCCTAAGGTCACCATCACGAGGGAAAGGGACATAGATCTCTCTTAGGGGTCCAGAAGCCTGCCAAGCGCTTGCGTCTCCACGTATCAAGCAGGGAGGGCCACGGGAGGGAGAAGGAAAGGCCCTGCCAGCACCCTGCGTGACCTGCAGCGCACATTCATTCCCCTGCCCGGGCAGCGCCCAAACCCCGGGCAGGTCGAGCCCCCCACACCGCCGGTGCAGCCGGGAGGGCGGGGGTGGGTGGCCGGCTGCTCTCCTTACAGCCACTCATCGGTCGCTAATCCAATCACCCCGCTAATGAAATCAGGCTGTGCCGCTAATGAAATCACCCTGCAGCAGCCAGCAGGGCTTCACAGCGCTGCTGCTCTCAGCATCGGCCGTGCTGGTGGGCGCCCTGTACCCGGAGCTGCTCCGGCAGCACGGGCCCCAGGCCTCTGCCACAGCGGGCCCGTCCTGCCAGCAGGCAGAAGGGAGCAGAGAGCAGGATGGCTCCAAACAGCACACCAGTTTCTGGTTTTACTTCCTTGCGAGCATGGGTTTGCTCGGGGAGCTGCTGTCCGCGTGTCCTGGGAGGGGACACTGCCTTAGCGAGCCCCCCCCGGTGCCACATGCCTGCCCAGCCCGTGTGGCACGGATGCTCAGGGAGGTGGCTGGTGTCTGCAGCACTCGTGGCCACTGCACAGCCAGCTTCGGGATAACGCTACTAATGAACGTCTCCCACAAACTAGCAGAGGAGCATCCCAGCACCCTGGCCCTGGCCCCTCCAGGGGTTTATTCCCAAGTGTTCCCTGAGTATTTATCAAAGCGAGAAAGGGCAAGCTTTTCCTTATGAAACGCTTTACTTCTAGTACTATCATGCCAACAGGCTAGAAGGGGATAAAAAGAATGCTAATGCCCTTTCCTTTAAATGTCTCTTTTTTTTTTCCTCAGGAGACTTTTTAAGATGCCACAAAATATGCCATATTAATGTTTCCTTTTTACATTAAAAGCTACTGGATGCAGGGGAACAAATTGAAGCGTCCAGATCGTATTTGCAGCGAGGTCTACCTTAAATGGGATGGGGTTTTGTGGTTTTTTTTTTTTCAAGCAACTTGGAGCTGAAAGACATGAAGGAGATGGTGATAAGAGCATTGTTTGTAGGAAACTTATTCATAGCAAAGGCTTTAGCATTTGGTAAGTTAGTGCGCTCCTCGAAAGGTCTGCTAGTTAATTGGTGTGTTGTTTAAGGGGAGATTTTAATGGTGTAGGAGGCATACAACTTTGTAAATAGTTTTATCTTAAATGCAGAAGGCCTCATCATGCATTCCTTGCTCCGGCAAATCTCCTCTTGAGATCATCTGGTGTTTTGTGTAAGAAGCACAGAATCGAGTCCATAATGGCCCAGTTGCTTAATCGAGTGGTAGAGAGAAGCACATTCAAGCAGTTTTCAGGCACATCTGCTAGACATCAGTACTGCCGTGATCTCACTAGAGGGAGCAATTTATTTTGAAATATTAGTCAATATTAGCTCAGCGCTTAGCTGGGCCACCGGTGGGTCAAAATTAAAAAGACTTTTCTCAAGCAAATACACATTTTAAGATACAAAGACAAACAAGGGGAATAGAGAAATGAAAAGACAGTGAGAGTTAAAAATCCCAGCTTCTGAAACAATGAGTTGTAAACAGGAGACGGATTTTGTGTGACATATGGAGATGATTTTTATAATGTTTTTCCTGCTGAAAAATCTACAGTAGAAGTTCTGTTCCTGTTTCCAGTAGAAATTCCTGTTTTCAGGAATTATGGATCATTTTGGTTGGCCCTTGATGTGAGATTTAAAAAGATGGATAAGCTATTCCCTTTTTTTATCATAGGCTGTAAAAGGAAATAAATTCCCAGATGCATCGAGATTCTGAGAAGCACTGCTAGCACTCAGACTCAGTCAACATTTCCATCTAAAACTATTATTGAATGTAGAGTCATAAACACCTTTCTGTAAACATTTATTTAGTGCCTGACAAGATCTCCCCTCTAAAGGGGTGGGGGATGGTGTTGTTCCAAAAAAACAGGGGTTTAAAACATTTTTAATGATATCTTTAAAGGCTGTGTTCTAAATCTGTCACGGTTCAATACTGTCCTTATTCAAATTCTATATTGGGGTAAGTTTGTTCTGGACTCATACAGTGCCTGGCACAGTAAGGTTCTCAGAGACCCAAGGCACAGCAGCGAAAGCAAATAATACGGATTTAATACTGACTGTGTTTATGCAGTCTGACCCTGAGTACTGCTTAGCTCCTGGGTCCTGCCGTCTGGCTCAGCTACGTCTTGACTCTGTGTTGGGGTGAAATGTGGGAATGTGATCCCTCTGCTTTGCCCCCTGCCCAGTCTGGAGGAAGGAAAGGGGGTCTGCGGATGGGCAGGGGGCCAGAGCGGCCTCCCTGAGGTGCGGTAACATGGAGCGCCGCTGTCCCACAGGCAAGGTACAGCCGCCGGGATTTCATCCCTCCTCACAAAGCCCAAATGATCAGCTTGTGCATCTGTGGGAGCAGAAGCTGGGTCTTTGTTTCACGTGCTCAGCAGTCTCTGTATGCAAGATCACCGAGTCTGTTTGCTCTGGTGGGTTTTGGATACAGCCTTTAAGAGCCCTAAACTTGCCATCTGCTCCACTAAAGAGGAGCCTTCTTTCTACGGAGCACCAACTGTGTGATACAATTTGCAGGATGAGAGCTAAAAAGTTGTGTGTTAGTAACTGAAATAACACCACTGCCACCTCCCAGGTGTATTAGACCGAAATTATTGTTATGAGAGGGAATTACAAGCATCACAGTTAGCTGGAGATGGTGTTGGCTCTGTGCCTTGCTGAAACAAAAATCAGTTGTTATTTTCCAGATCTGACACACACACAGAGGAGGGCTTACGCCCAGACCCTCGCTGCATTTCGGGAGGCTGGATGGAGGTATGTGCTCCACGCTCCCCCAGGCTCCGGCCTCTAGCTGGTACAGAGAGCACAATGGTATGCTTGAGGAAGCCGTGCTTGCTTACAACAGGATCCGCCTGGATCTAGGTGCCATTTATCACAGGGTAAGAAACTGACCCCAAGGAAGGGAAGAGGAAAAGGAGGACTGTGTAATTTTCATCTCTATCACGACCTGCAAGAAAAGCCTCGCTTTTACTGCTGCTGACATTTTACTGTTGAGAAAAATCAAATCTCAATTTTCAGTGGAAATTTTAAAAAGAATGGCAAGTGGAAGAGAGTGCAGATGTAAGGCTACCTTCAAACGTGATTGAATAGTGGAAGAAAATAACTTTCTATAGTTTTAATCTTTACTAATCCACAAGGTTGGGGCTTACTTGTTGCAGACTGAAATTTTCTGGTAATGCTTTATATAAAAACATCCACTCCTGGTTTATTCTACTTGTTTTAGTCTACAGGTGATGTGCTGTCAGGCAAGGAGGAAGCAAAATCTGACAGACCGACAGAACGTGACTAATAACCAGTTCTACAGAAAGTCTTTTAGTTAACACTGATGTAATTCCTTTGCTAAGAGAGCAGGAAAAATCTGCTTGGTTCTTTCAGCAAAGCACTGAAGCACAAATCTAACCTTAAGTATGTGAATAGCACTGAGCTCTTATAGGTATGACTAGTGTAAGAAATTTCAAAATATTTGTATATTCATTTAATTGCTGAGGGATCTCCCACTGCTTCAAGAAAAATTCCAGAAATTAAATTCTGAATACTTAAAGGAGATTTTAAAATATTAAACAAACATGCGTACAAATTGCCTTCACATGTCTGCCTTCCAGTTTACAATCATTTCTGGTGGCACCTGCCAATATGTGTGTATATATATTTATACACACATGTATTTCTATTTTCTTAGATTTATTGCAGCCCTTATCTTTATTACATTGGGTCAGATAGTACTGATGTAATTGAATGGTAAGTAGCACATAGGAGACCATGTAATAACTAAAAATTCCTTTAGAAGCTTAGCTCAACTGAGGGAGCAGCAATAGCCTGGATTCTGGAATGCTTGATTTCTATTGAAAATCCTGAGTGGCTTAAAACCCAATCTAAACAAGTATGTATGTAAAGTGCACTAAAGTGTACATAATACTTTAATATTTATTAAATCCATACTATTTATTTGTCCAGTTTATAAGAAACCTTATGGACCCAGGCTCCTTTGGACTAGCAGCAGGGTTAACAGAACCAAGTTAGCTCTTTAAAAAATTATGATTTTATTTGGTTCCCATTAAAATGTGTTGCCAGATTAATTGAAGTTCTTGGCATTACAGGCATTTTAGGAAAACTTCAGAGGGCTCTGTATTGCTATTACTTTTAAATGTTTGGTTTTACATGTAAATCCAATCGTGTTATGTGTAAACAAATAAATAAATAGTGATGTTGCATTTTTTTTGGCAATCCTCAACTTCAGCACAGATTTCTTCCTTTCCCACATTTGGCTGGAGGAAGGGGGGTTAAGCCGCTGCATCCACCAAGCTACACCTAGTTCACATGAGCAGATTGCTGTACAAAAGCCACAAAGGCATCCAGTAATCAATTCTTTGGAGGAAAGTGGATTCATCTATTTTTGCTACAAGGGAAGTTGTTCTTTGCAAAAAGCCCTTTGGCCTTTGCCATGTGAATTAGCAACACACTGCTGTTAGTCTAAGTGGATTAAAAAAGGGTAAAGACTCCTGGTCCATGAAAGCCTGCTCTATAGCTGGATTTTGTACAAGTGTAGCTGTGTCGGTTGTGTGGGAGACCTGTTGAGGGGGAAGCACAAGGGGGGTCTTTTAACTTCATCTACAGCTCCTGGTATCAATGCACTTACAGTGGCAGGAAGGTGCTTGCAATTCATTCCTTTTTCCTGGTGGAGAATAACAACATCGGTATGGGGTCTTTATGCTGGTATAATGGCAGTCACCATGATATGGGGCAGAGGGGAATGGCTGTGTTTGTGCTCTCATGCCCGAGTGGTGGAAGAGACACGGCTTCTGTGTGCAGACACAGCCAAAATAATGCACTTCCCAAGGAAGGCAACAGCGCCCTTCTGCAGCTATAAAGCACTGGGCTTAAGAATTTTGCTTGTGAGCATGTCAAGGAGCTTGGCATGCTGACTAGATAAATGTTTAAAAATAAGTCTAGTGCCTAGGCTGACAAGCATGTGCCTTTTTGAATATATTAATCTGAAGAAGAAAATGGATTTATCTGGAAGTTTGTTTCATTTGACTGAGGCTCTCATCAGGGATGTAAAGTGTACTTGCCATTTTCGTTACTCACCTGAATATTTTTGGTATCTTGAAACAGGGAAGATAAAGAGTTGTATTCTATTAATCACTCTTCTCTTTGTTCTCAAGCTACCTCTGTTCCTTCTATCCCTCTTCCAATCATAACTCCCTTGCCAAATCTTTAGAAAAAAGGTAATCGCTGCTATATTCTTTCAGGGACTCTAGCACTTACTGGTACAACATGTAATTCTTGTGTCTAATTTGCGTTTTTGTCATCTGACTGGGAGCCAGTAAAAAAAAAATCGCATTAAAATAGAATTTTATAAATAACAGATGTGAACGTCTTCTTTTTTTTTTTTTTTTTTTTT
>VYXD01002499.1:1235099-1250752 GCA_013397195.1 Hylia prasina
TGGTGAAAAATGTTTGGGTTTTAAAAAGTTCAACGTTTTTAAGGAAAATAAAATCTAATTCTGTTTACTTCTTACGATTTTCCTTCTTTTTCTTTTGTTCTTTTCTCTATTTTCCTGAGCTTAGAGGGCAAATAAAATTTTCCCAGGCAAGACAAAGAGGAAGAGTATTATCTTTGGTTTTATCATGGTGAAGTAAGCACAGAGAGGGTAAAGTCAAGAATTTTCCACAAAACTGGGATACCAGAGAGGTTACATTGTGTTCTTCAGGTGCTCACCATTGCATGGTGCAAATTCCAGTGGCATTATTCACCAGTAACATGTCTAGCAATTATTGTCAATGGACAAAATAGGGTTTGAAGAAGGATTTTGAAGAAAATTGTGTAGTTTGGTGTTACCTGAGGGCCAACACTTTTGATAGCCTCCTCTTCTGTATGAGTATCTGAGGGGCACTGATTACAAACATCCTCAAACTCCTCCCTTCTCTAACCTTCATAACAATGAGTTGTAATCTCCATGCATAGGTATAACACTGCTCATGTATAAACTACTAACAGCCAGTGCTGACTCCTGGCAGAGCCACTGTGTGCCCTCAGGTCTCCATCCCAGGGCCTATTGCAGCTCCATGCCAGGCATGGGAAGTATTGCACAGCAAGGTCCTGATGTGACATGGGCTGAGGACACCGCTGGGACACGTATGTGCATTCCAAAGAGCTGTCAGTCCTAAAACATGTAGGCACCGTCCTTGAACTGAAGGCTGCACACCAGTACTGCTCTTTGGCCCTCTGTTCCCACCCGTGAATAAATGTTCAGCTTCTCACCTGTGTAGAAAAACCCCATTTTCTTCTCCTGGGCAAGAAGAGAAAGACAGAGGTAGCCCAGTTTGCCACACAGAGGGAAGAGAGAGTGGGGTGGGCTGGAATTGGCTTCCCGTGTGCAAAATCCTGGGGTTGAAATAATGTCATTCCCAGAAAAAGTGACAGTCCTGCTTCCTCTCCATCCACAGCTGCTGCCACCTCAGCCCTGAGCCCTTCCTGGGTGGAAACAGCAGCCTGGCTTTGCATGGCTGTGGCAGAGGTGATACAAGCTGAGCTTTTCCCCCATCATGTTTTTCACCATGATGATGGAAAATATCCTCTAACCAAAATCACTATTGTTGCCTTCGTTATCTGTGCTAATTGCCCACTACCCACACTTACAAACTCCAGAGTGGATATGACCCATCACAGTTCTTCCTAATGCCGCAGTGCCCTTGTCTTTGCTGTCTCAGACTGTCATGGTTTTGGGCTGTGAGTGTTCTGATTCAAACAATGTTTAGTTCCCCACCATCTCTACAGAGAAAGTTCTCAGCCCTCCCTAAATTTCAGCCTGGCCTGGATAAATGAATTCTTTTGTCAAGCTCTGCTTTAAAAAAGTGGTGATTCCAGCTGTCACTTGAGCACAAACTCTCCTTAAGATCTTCCAAGCTGGCCAAGGAAAAGCCTGCCCAGCCCAGTGGAGCCTGTGCTGGATAGCTGGGGTTCACAAGGACAGCCTGGGGGTCTGTTTGACAGATGCCTGGGTGGTTCCAAGGAGTGAAGCAAGCAGCAGCCCTGTCTTGCCACCAGTGCAGGGAGCTGGCTGGGGCGTTCTGCTGCAGCTTGGCTTTCTAACACATGATGCATGTTTCCCTGCAGCAGCCACAGTTTGATGCAGGCTGTGGGGGAGCCGCAGGCATAAGCTTCAGATGATTTAGCTGCCCAGCTCGAAGCCTTTCTAGAGTACATCCAAACTAGAATTTCAGAAATTTGGCTGGTAATATTTAGGAAAGGGCATGTTCCTCACACCAGCATAGCCTTTTCAGCAAATTAACATCCTTGCTCCTAAGCATTTACAAGCCATTGCTTTGCAGCAAGATGAGAGTGTTTTTCTCCCTTTGGAAAATGAGCCAAAAGATAGATTAGTTTTATATCCCTGGAAACACTGGATGAGCCATTTGTGTTGAATTTTTAACTAAAAGATACATAAATCAGCAACCAAAGATAGACAACAATCATGGATGTTTTTCATATGAAGGAAAATATGGCAAAATTTTAAATGCCTAAAATAGTCATTTACATGAGACAACTTTACATTCTAATAGACGTGATGTAGTGGCGTGTTTCTCAATAACACTAATGCAGACATCTGTGTCACACCTTTTGCTAAGCACTTCTTCAAGGAACATATTTCACAAATAATGCGTTAAAAATTATCTCACTTTTCTTAATACATTAACAGTGAATTTAAATATGCTTCATAAGGGGATCTTCCTCCAGCTGCTGAGATCCCATTATCCAAAGAACCTCCTATGTGCTCTCTTCCTCTCCCCTACACAGGCAAATTAAGCTGTCCCTATCCTGTTCCCATCTTTCCCTCGCAGCTATGGCTGCAAGAAACCAACTGAGTTGCTGACAAAAATATCAGTGGCTGCTCTGATGGCTTGAAGGTGTCTGAGAGTATAAACTCTGATCTGGATCTTCATGATGGACCACCAACATCCTCCCCTTCAAGGGTCTTCAAAGCAGGTACAACCAGCAGCATCCTAAGAATCCAGTTTCCATGCAGCACTTCTTTTTGGTGCAGCATCTAGTCCACTGAACATGATCCCGTAAGATTCACAGCTCATTGGGGAGAAAAAAAACTTCGCCCAGAATCTTCACACGCAGATCCCTGGAAGGGTCAAGGGTCTGGATCTATGCCAAAAAAGTAGAATCTTTCTGTGAAGGAGAAATCATTGTTGCATTTTGCATATAGACGCATTGAGGTGAGGAGCTTAAGCAACATACCCAGGGTTACAAAGCAACCAAGTGGTAGAGCAGAAACAGACATCTGGCGTCCTGACCCCTATTTGTCTCTAGTTTCTATTCTCTCTTTCACTGATGCTTGCAAATCTGTAGTTAACATTGGTGTAATGCATTTAGAAATGAATACAAATAAGCATTTTTTTTTCTAGTGGGCAATAAAGATGAGTTGATTTTGCACAGTTGTAAAATTCTGTTACGTATAAAGGATTCTTTATTTTATAATAGCTATTAGAATGTTTGTTTGTGGGATTTTCTTGGGCTGGAAACTTCAGATGGAGCATTGCTTTGAGCTAATCATTTAGCAAAGGACAAAGACACCTTAGATCGCTGACTCGTCCTATAGTTAATGGTTCTCTCAGGCTTTTCTCTGTCAAATGTAGCAACTATGACATCAAATGTTATCTCTGTAAACACATGCCAACTCAAAATAGCATATGGGGAGGGAGAAGGACAAAGAGTTCCTTATCCTATATTTTAGCCAAGATTATGGTCACCAGCATGTTCCTCTCAGCACAGAAAAAAAAAATCGACTTCAGTTCACCTATACTTTACAAAATTGAATTTTCAAAAGCAAATGACTGATGTAACAAACCATTTCACTTTCAACTCAGCCACATTAAGGAATCATGCTCTCAGTGCATGAAGTATGGAATTCTTACTTCTGGGATGTCAGAATCTGGGTTATGATAGATCACCTTCAGGGGGACCCTATAGGCATGAGGGTAGCTTCAGCTATTAGAGACCTTTTTCTAAAGATTTCCCAAGGCAGTGGACTGGCACTTCAGACAACCAGACTGTTTTGTTGATCTGCCACTGATCTGCCATGTGACCTTGAGCAAGTCTTTTCACTTTCCTCTGGCTCTGTTTCTCCTCCTACAATTTGCCTTATCTATTTAAATGGCAGCCTTTCTGAGCAGGGAATTTCTCACCTTGTGCTAGCTAGCAGTGCTTAGCTGAATGTGAACCCGTCTTCCTTGGGAATGTTGTATTGCAAAGCCAGCAAGTAACTACCAATTAAAAGCACTGGTATAAAATACTAATAAGCTATTTTTCCAGAGGGGATGTTAGTACAGTCGGAGAAACAGTGATTCCTCATTCTCCACTACTTCACTTCTGTTGCTCTTCATGTCCACAAGCTGAAGCAACAAATGCTGCCACTTTACAGTCAAAGTTTTTGGAGGCAAGCCTCAAAACCATGAGAAGATGTGGGGTGTAGCAGCGTGAAGCAGAGCTGGCCAAGCTGTGGCTGCTGAGCTGCACTTGGCTTAGGAGCAAGTCAAATCCACTCCCATGCTGGGTTTTATCAAGGAGGATGAGAGGTGCTCCTAATCCTGGCTGTGAGTGAAAGTGAGTTTGCGGAGCTGCCAAGGCTCTGGCTGCAGTGCTGGACCTCAGCCACCCTTGCTGACAGCCCTGGCTTGGCAGTGTGTATTGTCCCAGGGGCTGGGTACCTCCGGTGATGCCCAGCTCCAGGGCTCACAGGCAGCACAGCACACCAAAGTTGCAAGGCTCTCTCCCATAAACCTGCACACACAGCGTGGAGAGGCAGGGGGCAGATCACCCAGGTGGGTCACAGCCCATCAAGACCTCTGTGCCTGAGGAGGTAGTTTAAAGGCAGCTGAAATGACATGGCTGCTCAGCAGCAAAAAGCCACAGCCTGCCCTAGTTTTTCCAGTGTGGATAATTGTCACTGGCACTGTCTCATAATGAAACACACCATGAATAAGAGCAGGTACAGAGTGCAGAGGCCTGTTTCAGAGTCCAGGGCTAAGGGGCACCTCTCCAGAATTTGTAAGCAAGATCCTCCCATATCTTAGTTTACATGTGTGACACCTGTTCCTGAACAAGGAAAAATGTATAAAATAAAAAACACCCTAAATGGACTTTTCTCCATTTTTCATGGCTTATTATCCCTAGACATCTCCAAGCAAGCAATCTGTACAGCCTTTGGAGTCACATCCCACCAGGCTTTTGGTTAGGGTCTTTGACCTATAGACCAGTAGTGCAGGGAAGCCTTGTCTTCCCTAGAATCAATGGCATTAAACCCTATTTGGAGCAGAGAGGTTTTCTGAGGCTGAACCATAATTTTTGGAAGGTGTTTTGTGGTGATATAATATGTGCTACAGCCTATGTTGACATTGGCAAAGCAGTTTATTATCCTAACTAAGAGTTGTTTGTAAATTTGTCCAGAAATATCTAATATATTTTACGAGCTAGGTGCAAGTTGTCAGTGTGCAGCACATCCACAGTAGAGCAGTTTCCTTGGCATTCTTCCCATAAATTAGACAAATGCCCAGACTATCTAAGGCAGCAATTCACTTCAGAGAACAAGATTTCTTAACACAGGTCTGAGGAGAAATGTGCCTGCCTAAGTCATCTGCACAATTTGGGAAGCTTAGGCTTTCCCCAAAAGGGTTTGTGTGGCACACGCTCATCATCCTCACAGCATCCTTTTCCCAGCCAAGCAATTTCCCCCTCCATCTGCAGTCTAGGGAGAGTAAGCATAGGGGAGTGAAGCCTGTGCCTTTCTCTCGCACACACACGTCAAATCCCAGGGCTTTCTGCCTGGAATCCCCCTGAGTCAGTAAACAGCTGGATTTGTATCCCAGTCAGGAGGCAGCTCTCAGAGGAACATCTGGCTCCAGTCTCTATCTTGTCTGCTGTTCCTTCACACATCTACTTCCTTAAAAAGAGCTTACTGGGGTGAGCAGGAGGGAAAACGGGCTCCAAGTCCTTTTGGCTACTTAAAGAGGACCACCCTGTTGCACTGTCAAACAAAAGTTATATATTTCCTACAAAAAACACAATACTTAAATAAGGGAGACTATTAGATGCAGTTGCCTATTGCAATGCAGTTCCAACATCTTTGGGATGACTCGGAAGTTTATATGTGCAAGAATGCTGACTGCTGCTTGCCTTCTCTTCAGTTTGACCTTCCAGGCTGTTAGAGAAAGGGCTCTGCACAGAAAGGAGTGAGCAAAACTTTTGGGTGTTTGGGGGAATTGTGTTAAATATCAAGCAGGGATGTCAGTCTGCCCAGACTTCCAGATGACATCCTTGTTTTGCAAATTGCCCCAAAAGAAGCTAGGGGCAATATTTTTAGATGCTCATATTGCTTAGTGTGAATGACAGCGGTTGAGTGTCTTCTCTGGCAATTTCCAAATAAGCACAAGCCTAATGAGAAAGGAGAAGAACAAAGACCACTGCTGTGGGGCAACAAATTTGAGGGAAAAAATTGTGATTTTGTGGTCAGTCAAATATGGAATGCGCTGATGGTTCTGTAAGACTTTCTAATGGAAAAATCATAAGCTGCAAATAGTTAAATCAGAGTCTCTGTTTCTCAGCAAACATCTTAAATTACGCATAAAAAATCTCTTAAACACTTTAGCTTAAGAGAGGCCCTGTCTAGCTGTAGATCTTTTGCCTTTTGGGAATTTTGCAGCAGACCACCCACTGGGAAAATGAAAAGCTGGCATCTCTACCACTGTGTCACTTTTTCTGGAGACGAGCCCCTAAAATGCTTTGCACTTTTCCTTGGGAAGACCAAATGAAAAGGTCTGACTTGGTCAACTTGATTTGACAAAGCAGAGAGGTATAAATCACTCATGGCATAGTACCTAAACTATTAGGAACTCTATTTACATGTATTTGGACCAAATGTCCGGCTTCACCACACTACTTACATGTAATGTAATCAGCTCACACTTGTCTACAATTTCACAGAGAGACATGCTATATGCTGTAGATGCCTTGTCTCAGATAATGAGCTAGTTGTACTAATTATTATAAATCTGTCCCAGCCCATTAAAGACTTTCCTTAATGATTCTGCAGTGAGGTGGCTGCTTCATTCTGAGTCAGTTTTTCCTGCAGCTATGCCTGTCTTTCTGACTGAAACCTTTTGTGGTTCCTTAGTGAAGGTAGCTAATTTCCAGTTTATAGGCAAACAAGCCACTTTGTCTCCAGATAAATTTATGAAGATTATGTTTTTCACCAGAATAATAGGTGTGGAGCTGGAACACTAATCTTATGCATTAAAAAACAGTAACAATAACAACAACAAAAACTAAAAGTATTTTTTAAAAAAACCCACAAAAAATAACGTGTGCATTCTGCATAGGAAGTATCCATGTCTAGATAGAAATTAGGGATTTAATTTGTTGTCCATATGCTGCAATGCTCTTCCTTACCAAGTTAGCTGAGCATTTCACAAACACCAATGCACTTTTATCTTTACACCATATCGGAGACAATTGTTGCTGTAGTTAGGCAATTGTTGCTCAAAGGGCAGCTGAAAAAGAACGTTTGCATGGCATATGAAGTACATGGGACCTTCCACGTGCCCATCTCCTTTGGCAGACACCAAGAACCTGATGAGAGCACACTGTAATTCCCTCTAAGCTTGCTTGCATGCTTAGGTTTCCTTCCTGTGGTTGAATCCATTCAACATGGTTTTGACTGCTTAAAGCATTATACCAGTCTAGATGACCAGGATATGCAACTGTACCTGAAAGTCTTGAAGTATCCCAGATCCTTCAGTTTAAACACCGTCTTGGTGGCTTAACCTTGTCTATATATCCATTCACTGAGGTCAGCATATGTATAGCCTATTTGCAACCTAGTTAGCTAGGCTCAGCTTCAGAACCTGCCAAATTTTAGGATGGGCCAGTAACACCATGGCCAAGGGCCCTCCGTGCAGAAGGGTCCAGAAGGCAGGGTGTGTCTGTCAGACCCTCTTTGCTAAAGGCAAAAGAGAGGGTCATTCTGCACTCCCACAATATCCAGCAGTTGTCTCAGCCTCTTGGTGCTGGGGGCTCAAACCTAACTCGGCCACCAGCTCCCTTGGGGTTTTACTGTTTGCTCACACAGGTAGTTGGTAAGGAGAGTTCACTTCCAGAAGAAGGCAATGTCCCGTCCATAAACACTTCACAGGGGAATATGGGAGAGTGGGAAGCAGCTGGAAGAGGGGTTACTACTGTGCCTCCAGTCAACAGTAACTGTCATGGACTGTTGGCTACAGTCTAAAACATCAACTTTCCCTTGGGGTGCTGTGTGTCCAACACCAGTTACTATGCCAGATTTCATGGCAGTGGATAATCACAGAGGCCACGGAGGCAGGATTGCATATCTAATGTTGCCCCTTTAGGAGTTCAGCAGTGTGGGGCTATAGCATTATGTGTAGACAAGTGTCGGATACTGTCTTGGGTTTCTTGCCAAGATATCAAGAACTGCTTTTTGCTAATTTATACTTTCCGCTCATTTGGCTGAAGTCCATATTTCTAGCCTCAGATCACACATCTCCTAATGGACAGTGGGAGGCTTTTCTTTGTACCTCTGGGTGACTTCAGTACACTGAGAACAAATCCTCAGGCAGGTACCTTCTCAAGCACCCTGCAGCTGGGAAAATGGCAGGACAGGACTGGAGCATTATTTCTTGAGGCCTGCTTTTCCCTTTGTAACAGCCTGACATTCCTAGTCCTCTGGGGTAATCATGATGGGCATTCTGCCCACAACACTACACACGCTCTGGTATATACATGTAAACTAAATTTTGCTGTGAAATTTAGCAGAGGCCATGAAGAGTAACTAAGAATAAATTATGAGTATCTTCATTACCATTATAGAATCTACATTAAGGCTACCAATTTAGCTGTCCCATTTTCCTTCCACAGGCTTATTTCAATTAGATTTCTTTTAAGAAAGTGAAAATGTGCCACTAAAATAAATCAGTAAAGCAAAATTGCTTGGGTTACATCACCAAAGAATTAGATTCAGAATTATCACTCTTGTAACATACCACCCCTGAGATGATCTAGAGAGCATACAGATGTTTCTTAATGACAGCACACTGGTTTCAGTGGCATTGTATTTGATGGAGGTTTCTTCTTGTGACAGTCACTGCACAGGACATCTCACAGGAACCAGAAATAAGTTGTCTGTTCTTCTTCTCAAGCTGTTTCATCTTTTCCTCTTATTCGTTCTTTGGCCTCATTTCTCCAGACAGAAGAAGGAAGTAACTTTGTGACTTCTAATGCAACATCTTTCTAACATGCATCTACATAGTGTCTGTTCATGCCTGCAACCTCCTCACAGGGTCAGCATGGTCTTCATAGCCTGGGCAGCATAGTCTTCTTCCTCCCATGAAAAGCCTTCACAGAGTTCCTTTAGAGGGTTTTCTCCACTTTTAATTCATCTATTTCCCCAAACATATCCCGGTTCCAAACAGCTGATTGATTTATCTGGCCAGAGATCAAGTATTTTCTGGTTGGGAATTTTTTTTATTCTAGGCACCGTAGAACCTCCAGTTATTCTCCTTGCCCAGCCATGCAAGATTAAATGAGCCTGTCTAAGGCCATCAAAAGTGAACCTGTTCCCCGTCCTTCCCCTCCAGCTTTGGAACCTGGCCCTGATTCAGCGTGTTCTGTGGGCATATGCTCCATTCCTGCTGTCTTCCAGTGTGAGTCGAGTCATTCTCATCCTGTTCAAATGCCATTGGAAGCCGATGGGATTCATGTCTATGCATACATGACCCATTGGACCGACAAGCGTGTCACAGCTTCAGCTCCTTCCAGCACAAGGAGGATAACGCTACACTGACAGGGGTAAGCCCGTAATATTTCCATGTAAACAATGCTTGCTTGGGTCCCCAAGCTGTGTTATTTATGTCCCCAGAATTGCCAGCTCGACCAGAGGGAATTTGAGTGGTCTCAAATAGCAGTGCCTGGCCATCGCAAGAATTAAGTACTCCATTGTCCTGGAAAGAATTGTTAGAGCTGTGCTCCAGTTTCAGAAGCCTTTCTGTTCAGAAGACAGAAAAATGCAATGTGTCCTGTGCCCTAGATAATTCAAAGGAAACACTCCCTGAGTTCCTGAGAACCTACAACTGTCACTTAATGAGCAATGAGACCACTCTTAGAGGTAATTCATATCCCTTTTTGTTGTGGAAAAAAAACCCAAACCAAAAGAAAATAAAATCACCCCTGTCAGTAGGAGCCAATGTTTCTGCTCTGCATCAGGGGATGAAGTTTTAAACAGGTGCAAGGTCCAGGGCTAAAAAAATGACCTGTGCTATGAAACATCCCTCCCCAAGTCCTTTGCTTACTGAGCTATAGCTGTTGACATGTGAGAATGGCTGTCGCCCTGATCGTGTCACGCCGACATTATTTGTCGAGGATGTTGCCGGTCACCCACTGATTACAAGCTAAAGTCTGTGACCTCCTGGCTCAGCCAGCAGTTACAAGTACATCAAGTAGGACAAAGGTGTCCCTTAACATCCAAATAAACCATGAGAATAAAGCCCAACTGCCTGTTGGTGTTAACAAAACACATGGAGTATTTTTATCTCTGGAAAGCTATTTCCTATTTGTAATACTACTTAAAACCCCTTCCAAGTTTTCATTTGATGTTTCTCGCATTCATATATTTTATGTATCTTATTTTCATTTTCCAAACGTGTTTATTAAAAAATGTTCTCAGGGTGATGGGCCTTGTGGTAGGAATTTCTGTTTTGGGAAAAGAATGCCAGAGTTGGAGGGTTTTGCCAGAAGGATGTGAAAGCTGAAGGAAATAACAATGACTGAGGCTAAAGATTTGTCACAGGGAGTTAGAACGTGAAAATTTACAGTCTGGCCATGAGAGAGTCCAGGCTAAAGCCATGAATTTATAAGAAACATTGCCAAAAGCTGGATACTATTATTTTACTCAAACTCTGTTTTGCTTTGCATGAGAAAAAAAAAATTAGAAAAAAAAAAAAAATTGAGAAATGCCAGAGACTTTGGCTCTGCATGTAGAAGAAAGAAGGCAGAAAAGCCACCTCTGTCTCCACTGCTCTTCCCATCCCAGCTGAGGAGTGGGAAGCATGCATGACCTTCCCTGGAGAAATCATGAGAATTCAACCGCCCCAAACCTCATAGGGAGAGTTTCTGCTTGCTTGGGAACTGCCCTTGCACTGAGCACTGCCAGCTCAGGCTCTGCTGACTGAAAAGGAGCACCAAACAGGCTGGGACCCACTCACACCGACACGTTGTCCCCCAGCCAAGCAAAAAACTCCTTCATTCCTTAGTCCTGCATCCACCAAAGCAGATGCAAGACTTGTGGCTCGGAAGGTTGAAAACTGGATCAGCACAGGCTTGTAGATACCTGCTCCTCTCCAGATAATGCAGCCTTGAAAGTGCCCATCAAGGTTTTACATAAAGGAAAGGCTTTATACTCCTTTATGCTTTCATTGTCCCGGTGATGTTAATTGTTGGTGGGATTGTTTGTGGGGGTTTTTTTAATTGAATTGAACAAAAGAGTTCTCTTCACTTTTATCTTAAAACTACGAGGTCTGGATCTGCTGGAAAATTACTTGTGAGACCTCTGGATCTCTTACTGGCACAGAAGTAGACACTTATATTTATTGCTTTACATATGGCCACAATCCAGCAAATCACTCAGGCATGTGAATAACTTTCAGCATGGAAGAAGTCCCCGTGAGGCAGCGGGACTACCACCACACTAAATATACACATCAAGTGATGAGCTCGACTCCACCCTCGTGTTTTCCCGAGTGCTGCCACTTCTCCACACCCAGCAGGCCAGGGGGCTTGTTCCTCGGGTTCCTTTCCAGTTGCATAAATCCCAGTTGCAGATTTGAAATGTGGGCTGCACTGATGGCTACACACCCAATGATCCTTGCCCGCGTCTGCCCACCGAGGCTATTCAGTACTGCTCTCCAATCACATTGGACATTCTTCCTCTTTTCCCTTTAATCCCGAGAAAAATACATGACGAATTTGCAGAGGGGAGCCTTGTTGTGTTTTATAGAGCCTTGCTGCAATGTATGAGTAGCTCGTCTTATCACAGGCGCAGAGACACAGACCCCTGGAAGGGCGGGAGCAGCAGGGACATCTGCGAGCCGCCCCACCCAGCTTGGTCCCGGGGGGTGGGGGCTCCTGCTGCCCTGGAAGGTTAAAGGGCCGGGCCTGTCCCGCTGTTCTTCCTCCTCGCCGTAGTTTGGAGGGAGCGAGGCGGCCCCAGCGCCCCGAGGTTGCGACCCTCGGTGGTCTCCTGGGGCTTCTCTCTCCTCGCGGGGAGGTGAGACTGCATCCCGGGGCATGCGGGCCCAGGGTTAGGACCGCAGACAGCCAACGGGATTTAGGGGCAGAGAAAAGTGGGGAGAGGAGGGAATGGCAAACACTGCGTAGCAACGGCAAAACGTGAAGCTGAGAGCACTAAGTGCATACCAGGATTTATAGGTGGACTTTACAGGACGTTTTACTACAACCTGGGAGATGATTCATTTTTATACATAGGCTGTTACACTGCGGGGCCGCTCCAGCCGGTTAATGTTCAACGTGGGCCGGGCTGAGAGGTGGCCGCAAGCCCGCGGCCAGGGAAGGGGATGCTGCCACCGGCCTCGCTCCGCGCCCGGCCCCGCCACGGCCCCTCAGCCCCTGGCTTTGCGGGGGGAAAACTCAAAAAAGGTCAAAAAGCAGGAGAGACTGAAAGGCGTCCGCACCCCGCCATTCCGATCAGGCGTGGGTTTCACCGTCGCGCTCTGTGCATGGCCACGCCCTCCCAAAACCTCTGGAGCATCCCTCTCACCCGCGGGCGGTGGCTGCAGAGCACGGAGTGTGTGCGCGCATGTATGTCTGTGTGTATCTGTGTAAAATATGCACGTGTGCACAGCAGATACGCGTGTATTACACGTGTATGTGTGCATGTGTGCGCGGGAGTGAACCCGGGACGCTTACCCGCTGCATCCCGGCTTAGTGGGCAGCCACGCTGGGCCGGGGCCGGGTCTCTCCCACTCTTGCACACTCTTTGCACACTTAAGCACACACACACACACACAGGGCTCACACGGCTCAGCGCCGTGCCACGCCGCCCGGGCCGGGGCTGGCTCCAAAAGGCGCTCAGGTCTTTGTCGCTGCCGGAGCGAGGCACCCGCGGCCTCCCGCTCCCGGTGGGCTACTGGGCAGTTTGTGGCTTACTTTTAATCCTTTTTTTTTTTTTTTCTTCCCTGGTATAGGGTTGGCCATCAGCCGCGTCCGCATCCTGCTCCCTACAGGAGGAGGCTCCAGCCCCGCAAATTGCGCCTCTCGCCCAAAACTCCCAGGGATCCCGCGCAGGGCCTGCCGAGCCGCCCCCTCCCCGCGTGGGGTCCGGCGCGGGCTCTTGCCGGGGTGGTGCGGCGGGAGGGTACCTGTCCTCCCCTCGGTCACGCTGCCTCCCTCCCGTGGGGCTGCCGGGCACGGGCTGGCGGCGGCCGTGCGAGGTCGCGGGGCCGGGGTCAGGCCGGTGGCCCCCCCCGCGCAGTCACAGCCCGCCCTCCGAGAAGGCAGGCTCGGCTCGCATCCCTCTGTGGCTGCGGCAGCTTTTGCCCTGCCCCGCCTGGCTCCGCGGCGGCCGGAGCGACCCCCGCTGCCCCCCGCGCTTCGGGGCGGGCGGGGGGTGGTCACAGCCGCAAGGGAGAAAGCGGCCAAACAAGCCGCCCTCGCCCCCGAGATCACGGATCGACCAGAGGGACGTTCGTCGGGCACCGCCAGAGGGCTGGCTCCCCGAGCAGGGGCGCGGAGCACCGGCTCCGTTCTGCCCGCTCCAGTCCCGCGGACCTGCCTGGCACAAGTAGGGCCGAGGTCCCGAAAAGCGGCCTCAATTTCATAAAAAACCCCCAACAAAAAAGAACCCACACACACGGGAAAAAAAACCCAACCGAAAACCAAAAAACCCCAACACCCCAAACAACAACAAAAAAATATTCCCTTGCCGCTTAAAATTTGAGCGTTAGAGTTTATTTTATTTCTCCTCTCTTCCTCTCTTAGAAGCAGATGCAGGAGGCCGGAGAAATTCATTCCAAAAGAGGTTTACATTTAAAAAACTTCAGATTTAGCAATCAATTAGTCCGGCATTGTATGGAGCTCCGAAGGTGTAAATCCGTCCAAGTTTCTGGATTATTGGCTGTTACGCTCTATCGGGCGCCTAATATCCAGACCTACATGTGTAATACGCGTACCAAAGCAGATATTTAGCAAGGTAAATTATATGTCCCGAAAAAACGTGTTAGCGCCAGTGCCGTGAGCCGGTCCCCTGTCCTCCCTCCTTAAAGCCGGCGTGTGAGACCCCCCCGNTATGTAAAGATCGGTATCTCGCTGCTTTGGGAAAGTACACGCAGATGAGCGCGCACGTACTGAAAACAAAGCGAGGAGAGGACAACGGGAAGCACAGACAACAACCAAAAGGAGATACACATCCATATCTGCGCGTCGTTTTGACCTTTGCGAGGCGAGGCGCTCCCATCTGACGGCCGGGGACCGGCGCACGCCGCCGGGGTTCAAAGTGCGGGAAGTCACCGTCCGAAAACAAAAGAACGGAGCCGGGCCGGGCCGCGGCCCCGGGGCGCCGGCGCGGGGAGAGGGAGCCCGGGAACCCCCGGGCCCGGCTGGAAGGGGCGCGCTCCCGGCTCCGCTCCCGGCCGCAGCTCCCATCGGGGGGCGGTGGGGGCTACGAGGGCCAGCGGGACTGTGGATTGGGATGTGGATTGGGATGTGGATTGGGAGGCAGACGGCGCTGCCCGCTCGCACGCCCGGCGCGGGGGGTTGCGCAGCAGGCGGCCTGAATCGGCCTTTGCGAGGGGCGAGGGGGGTGCGAGGGGGTGTGAGCCCCTTGTTTAACCATTCTCCGCCCCGCTTCTGCAAATAGATGTTTTGCAAATTCCCCATTTCGTTGTGGCTTTTTCTCCCCCTTTGCGGCCTCCATTGTTCCAGGTTCGCACTGCCACCGCCGATAAGGAGAAGGAAAGCCCCCGGGAAAAAAAAAATGAAAGAAAAAAAAACCCTACCACGACCCAAGGATTTGATTTACGACCTAATCAAAACATTATATCTTTGGTCAAGTGGCGCAGAACAATGATGACCCTCAAGGCTTCAGCTAGGGGGAGAAAGAAATTCAGATTACTCTCAGAGTGATTTATGTCCTCTCTGAGCGGTCACGTTGATTTTTCATCGTTTGAGCCATTACACAGTAGAGTGAAAAACTCTGATCCAATTTTTTTTTTTTTTTTTGGTCCGGAATCGGTATATATTATTCTTCTAAATGCATATGCGTATACTATGTATTATATATCTAATATTTCTCCACGCACACACAGATTCTACATACATATATACCGACATTTTATATGTGTGTATATATATATATATTTATATTTATAAGAGAAGACTATAAATAACCAAAGCCACCGAGAAGAAACGAGAGCCGAAAAAAGCGTGTAAAATACCTTGCCGACACCCGCAGCGATCCGCTCGCTGATTTCCAAGCCCGTCCCGCCGAGAGGGTTTGGGCAGAAAAGCTCTCTCATTTCTCCGGCTCCCCTGATCCCCGAGGGGGGCTCCCGGGCTGCCGGTCCTTCGCCGCCGTCACCCTCAGACCTTTCGCCCGCAGCCCAGTGAGGAAGAGAAGAAGGAGGAGGAGGAAGGGGACGTTTTTGGCAGCCCCTGGTACTCACCCGGGTGAGGTGTTGACGCGGTGCGGAAAAACCGAGGGGAGCGGAGTTGGGTCGGGGAGGCGACGAGGCCGCCAAACCCCCCGTCCCAAGCACCGAGGTTCTTTCTCTCCACCGACCCCCTGGCAAGAACACACAGAGGAAAAGAAAACANTGGACCTACGGGAGAGTACCCTGATTTCGCGTGGGGGAAACATTTTCCTCGTGGGAAAGCGCAGGACGCTGACCTCTCCCCTCTCCCTCTCTTCTCTGCTCCTCTTCCCGTCTAAGCGCTGGGGGGGAAGGAACCCCCTCGGCCGTGTCCGCCCCCCCCCGGGCCGCCTCCCCCCCCCCCCCCCCCCCCCCCACC
>VYXD01002499.1:1270160-1325523 GCA_013397195.1 Hylia prasina
GCAGCGAGGCAGCGAGCCGGCGGGCGCGGAGCAGCCGCGGGGCGCTGCGCGGGGCCCGGCGGAGCGAAACCGCGCTTCCCCCCGGCTGCCAAGGCGGCGCGCATCCCCCGAAGCCCCTTTTCTTTCGTCCAGTCCGAAAGCAGGTCTGGGGAGCAGCCCTCCGTGGGCCAGGGAGGCGAGCCTGGGAAAGGAGTTGCTAAAGAAAACACTTCAAATGCAGCAGATCTCAGAGGAGAAGGGGAGAGAGGTCAAGGCAAGGGGTGTGTGCGTGTGTGTGTGTGTGTGTGTGTGCATATGTGTGTGTTACACTCGGCCAGACATGCAAGCCTGAGACTTGTCTGCAGCCAGCTGGTAGAGTGTCATCAAAACTCGATGTATACACTCCAAGCAGGGGAGCAGAAAGGAAAATTCAGATGAGGAAATCAACACGAAAAACATATTGTCGAAGGCACTATGAGGCAAATAGTGTTTGGTGTTGCTTGTACACAGGCATACAATGCTGACAGATGACAGCATGCTCTTGGCTGAAGAGAGATGCACTGCCTTTGTCCCACATGGTGTACACACACATGCACATTCCTTCTTCCTACTCTGGCTGCTGTTTCTGCAGGACAAAGCAAAACCCATCCTTTACATGCATCGTTTTCGCCCACCCCCTTTCTTTGCTCTATTCCCTCCCCCCCCACTCCCTCTGTGTGTGGTTCTTTATTTCAGTATCAGAAAGCTGAGGGCTGAGATTAGCAGCTATTTTGGCATCTGATTCTGTCCACCTCACAGCAGTGGCTGGACCCAGGCTGTGAAAGCCCAGCAGGCTGTTGCTTAACATTTTGTACCCTTGTTAGCTTTGAAGGGGCATTGTCCTTTCCAAGCAAGTGCCAGTCCCACCAGATCACAGCAGCCAAGTAAGGCTGATGACATCCCTGTTTTCTGTGTCTGCCCCCCCTTTCCTGTTTCCAGTGGGTCACCTGCTCAGGCTTGGCAATCAGGACTGTATAATTATACCTGAGCCTTATACCCTCTGTTGAGCCTCAGCTCCTCAAAATTCTGGTTTATAGGATGGCACTAGCCATCAGTAGAAATTAGACAGCCTAGCATTAATTTTCAAACCTCATTGTATGGCTTCAGTCATTTGTGACAGAAATTTTGGCTCATAGCTTGCTCACATCCTGCATCCAGTACAGTGGTCTTAATGTGTCTGTCTTCTCCTTATATGCCTGACACTTTGCAGTACTGCCATTGAACTTCCTTCTCAGCAGTGTCATGTTGCAGCAAAGGGAATGAATGAAACCACCCCTTGTTATCTTACAGGAGCTGGATTCAAATTTGAAAGACTTGGAAGTTTAGTAGACAAACCCTAGAAGAGGTGCCGCTTGGATTTCTTTTTGACACGACTCTCTGTGTTGCTCTGAAAATCTTTTCCAAAGCTTATGGAAACCCAGGATCTCTGTGTAGTTTCTTAATTTATTTTCATCCATACTTGGTAAAATTAGACCTTCTGGTAAGTGCTGCAGGTGTAGGCTGAAGAGGATGTCACATTTTTCAAAAAACAGGTACTACACTACAACAGTGCTGCCAGTGTTGGAGCGTCACAGTCTCCTTGCCGCTTTCATCTGGAAAGCAAGCAAGGTGTCACACCTCCTGTCTGTCACAGCACGGAGGGACCCATCCCTCAGGCCAGGAGTGCTGGCAGTGTTTGTGCTCACCCTCTTCAGGGAGCCTCTGTCATGTTCATCAAGTGACTGCTTCTCCTGTGTCTCACTTGCCTTTGCTGTTGCCAGTCCATCTCTCAAGCTGCAAAATGCTCCACTTAAAGTGTGTGATCTCAAAGCTGTGGCCTTTGAGTGTTTCTAGAGGAGAAGAGGGAGAAATGATGCCAGAATGACCCTAAAATATCTATATGTTGTAGTTTTGTTACAAAACAGTACTGTTTCCTCCTTTGGGCACAACACAGTTGTGATGAAGCTCATTGAAGCAGATGAAGTAAAGGTGCATTATTTGGACTTTGCTCTCCTCTCACACATGATTTCATGATCATTCAGTGTGATGATGTGCAATCGATCCATTCCTGGGTCTTGCTATCTTTGCTGAGCTACACATGGCTGAAAAGGCAGATGCACAGTGAAAATACTGTCGGTGTCTGATCTCACATCATTCCTTACAGCAAACCTTTCTGTCTCTTTTCTGCCTTCTCTGGGCTGTCCCTGCCCTGGTGCGGGTCCCTCACACCCTCAGTCCCTCACCGCAATTGCCCCTGCTCACCATGGAAGGCTCCAGAGTGCATCTTCTGTCCTGGCTGATGGGGTTTTTTTTGGTAAGAATATTTGGGAAGGGGTGTTCTGTGCGTTTTGAAGTTCTGATGTGAGTTTTGGAGATGTACGGTCAGGTTTTGGTAGGACTGTTGCACTACCTTTGGAGATGGTTGGAGCTGGCTGCGACAGGCCCTGGGTGGCTGATGGCTGCCTGAGGGGCCCCTGCACAGCAGCATCACTGCAGCCACTGCTGTGCCTCCTCACCCGTGGCTGGCACATGTACAAACCCACCCAGGAGCGCAGGGCATCACAAACCCCCATCCCTGCTGGCAGTGGGGTGAGGAGAAGGAGGGCAAAATCCCACACAGCATAGGGAAGCCTTGCTCTTGTGTTGGAGGGGACACCTGTCACTGCCTTCCTCCGTGGCGTGAGGTGATGGGATGTGGCCAGAGTCAAGACGGGCTTCAGTGCCTGAGGAGCTGGCTGAAAGCAAGGGAAACAGAGCTTAACAGCAGCCCAGCTGTTTAACTGGGACAGCCTGGCTGCTGTGAGGGGACGCTCCAGCCCTGACACCGCTGACCCACCGGGAAGGACTCGCTGCCCCTGTGCCAGCCCCTCAGCAGCACTCCCACCAACCCAGGCTGGCTGCTGGGTGGTCAAAACGCCTGGTCAGGCTGTGCCCGAGCTTTTGGCAAGTCTCCATGGTTTAGGAAGGTTAAAGTATTAAGTGGCATTTGGGAAAATCGCTTGAGGAAGGGCAAAGGTGGCGGCACCCGGTGGGTTCGTTCTCTGTCTGGGAGCGTGGCCAAGCTCTCTTACTGTAATACACTGTGTCCAAGTGCTGGCTCCTTATTAGACACTGCATTTAAAAAGTATTTCACTTGGAGACGTAGTGCTAAATTTTCTTCAGCAGCTGAGCGCTGCTTCCCGACTTCATTTTTATTTTCCCTTTCCCTAATTTTATATGGAGCTATTCTGATGTCCTCTATCAGGGAAGATGTTGAATGCTTTCAGAAAAATATTTGTTCTGATGGAATTTATGATGTTAAAATCATAAATTGATGTCATCTGTTATTCAAATTTGTGGTTAGCTTCATGTGGCAGGTTAGGTAAAAAGGCTCTTGATGACATTGTGGCAATCATGAAAAGCCATATTTTTTGGCCTTTTTAAGCACAGCTTACCAAAAAGTGTTTGGAAGCAGAATGTGGATATAATAAAATAAAGAATAGAGTTGGAAATATTACCAGGTTAAAAAACCCCACAAAGTCCAACACCTAAGCTAAAAGATAAGTTTATAGGTACACTGTAGGAGTGTCTTAATATTCCCCAGAAGAAACACTCACTTTGAGGTCAAACTTAACAAGAAAAGGGAAAATATTCTCAGTTTAATGTTGGGAAAATTTTGATTTTGGGAATGAGTGAATTCAAATCACTGCAGCAGAGAAGAAAGCAGAAGTGGAGAGCTTGCTGATGGGTTTCTCCCCTACATTTCTCTACTTTCAGGAATCTTGCTTACCAGGAGAGCAGTGCATCTGCCAGTTCTGCCAGTGCTGTACCACCCCGCTGAACACAGAGGCAGCTTGGTGCAGAGAGAGGAAATCTTCTTCCCAGCTGCTTTCTCTGGTGGTGTCGACAGGATCTCCTGAGGAGAGCATACCACATAAACCAGTTCTCCATTCAGCTGGGTCATCCCTTCACCTTTGACTCTAACTAGGGATGCTCCATGAACCCTCATGCAACACGTTTGTGGAGTTGCTCATGGTATCTACAGCCACTGCTATCATGACTGAACTCTTTACACACCTGCTTATCTCACTTTTTTTCCTGTCTGGTCTCTACTGGCCTAATTTTGCAAGTTTTTACCATCCTGGGCAGGGTTTATCATGCCACTGTTTCTGGGAATAAGAGTTGTGCTGCCTTTCTCTGTTTAGCATCATACTATTTAAAAGAATGTGTTCCCCACATAAACTTTAGGGAGAAAAAAAAGAGACCTTTTAAATTGGGCAGACTGGTGGAGAGTGAAGGAGGTCTTTCTGCAGCTGATTTATCTGTCTGCCTGCTACTGAATAGCTATAGCACATTTTGGTTATTGTTTTCCCTCCTGATTTCTGAGACCAAACATTTTCACACAGCCTATTAGTCTTTAACTGATTTTTCTTTTTGCCTTAGAGCACTGGGAACACAAGGGGCCATGAAAACTTTGTGGCAATTACCTTCCTATGAAAGCAAAGCCTAAATTAAAGCAGGGAAGCTCAGAAAACACTGCATTATAAGAACAGCCTGGAAGTTATTTCTGTCTTCTCAGATTTTAAAAGCTACTGAGTATACCTGTGATTATAAGTGAGCTGTAGGTCAACAAAAATTGCTGTTAGTGCTTTCATTATAATCTCAATTGTTGGGAGTTTACTTAGCACAAACATTTGCTTTGTGGTGAAAGTATGGCATGTAAGCCTTTTGATCTGCAAGCAGTAAAAAAAAAAAAACCCCACCAAATTTTTTGCTTTGTTTTCATTCCCTCCAAACACACTTTATAAACTGCCTTACAGCATGAGCAATCTGATGTTTGAGCTATAAAACATGGCAAGAATATAGATGACATCGGCCACTCCCCCTTTGCTTGGTTCGGGAGAAAAATCTTTTTAAAAAGCATGATGAGATCTTTTTTGAGTGTGCTCAGTAGCAGACTGCACTCCTCTGCAAAAAGATGAGAAGCCCGAAATATGGGCTTTGCCTCA
Organism: Hylia prasina; assembly: GCA_013397195.1. Lineage (NCBI taxonomy): Eukaryota > Metazoa > Chordata > Aves > Passeriformes > Sylviidae > Hylia > Hylia prasina. The sequence goes on from VYXD01002499.1 coordinate 1,275,146, forward strand.
TTTGTAGCCCTTTGAGTGATAGGCAGAGACACTCCCTCTGCAGCTCTGAGACCTGCAAGATGGCACAGAAAGGCTCAAAATACAGTGAGCGTGAAGATTTTAACATCCTTGAGTTCACACAGGGCAAGGGAGCAGTGAAAAGTCTTGAGCTGATTTTCTTTTTGTTCCTTCCCCCCTCTCCCCCTCCCGGTTATAAAGGCTGCTCTTCTCCCACAGAAAAGGAAAGCAGCCCGCTTGTTGCTTCTCTAAGCTTTTCCAAAGAAATCAGCAATGCAGTGCTGAACAGCTGGGCTCCTTCTTGGCACTTCACAGACAGGGGGGTGAGAGAAAAAGATTTCCAGATACTTCAGCAGGAGTTGCAGCTGCTGTTATGGCAGAAGTTTTCCTGTGAACAAGCAGGTAAGGAGTTCTGTAGTGCCTGGGCAGGCTGAAGTTTCACAATGGGCACAGCAAAGGACGTGATGGGCAGCAGCGTCACTGCCTGCCAAACTCCGTCCCTGCCCGGTACCTGGACAGGCCAGTCAGTGTCGGGTCACACGGAGCGGAGGCTGCGGCTCCCTAGACGGTGTCAAATGACAGCCTGTTTCTTTAGAAAACCTGTCTGTGGGTTTTCCTAATCTGCTGAAGCACAATGAAACACAACACGTTTCACTTTTGGGCTGTTTGTCACGCCTGCTGAGCTGTGGTACAAGCAATAAGGAATCCTGTATTTGCAGGTGATATGAAAATACAAAAGGAATGCGTCTTCACATCATTTAAGCATTCCTGAAGGGTGCTTTTTTTGTCCTTGGAAGGATGAACTACAGAGTTGATTGTGATATTCCCATTCCATCACTCTACCAGAGGACCCACTTTTTGGAGACTTTTTCCTTGTTTCTCTGCTCTCTCTCTCCTACATCATCTTTCCAGAGTTTTGGTCTTGCACATTTACTCCTGGTTTCCATTCTGGAAATATTTACGTACAATTTATACAAGGATTAGAATTCAGCCTTATGCATTTTCCCAGTGATGCAGAAAACTCAGTCTAAAGCAGAACCTTACCTTGCCTCATGTGCTACATATTACTGAAAAGGAGGCTTTTTAAAAACATTTAAATTTTTAAGAGACAAAAATATTTTTTTTCTCTTCTTTTGATAGATTACAGGCTTATTAAAGGCTGACATTTTTCCTAGAATGATGCTTCCACACAGAAAAGTGCTGCCTTCCCAGATAAAATTTCACATTGTTAACAGGCAACCAAAAATATTGGTCTTACGACAGGCAGTGTAAGGAAAACATGGAGCAGCAATCAACAGCACCATTTCCATAACTGCTAACACCTGTTAACTCCAGCCAGGTGTTGGCACTTTAAATACCAGCTCTGGGAGGACTATTTTTGCTGAGGTTGAAGGCTTCTTTGTCTTGGGGAGCTGAAGATTTAGAGAATCTTTGCTCCATCCCAAGAATTTGTTGTGGAGGGATTGTTGGTTTCAGCAATTCCACCCACTTTCCTTCTACACCGCCTGCATCTCCCTTTTCTGTCCTGAAGGTTAGTGTGTGTATATATATTTACCAGAAAAATCTGATACTCCTGGGTCTTTTGATGGGTTTGATGTTTGCTGGAAATTTTCTCTCTTCCACTGAGGTAATGTTCAGTTATTCAGACTTTTATATAGTTCCTGATAAGGAGTAGAAGTAGGGTTTGGGTTCATACCCAGAAAAAGTCTTGAAAGCTAAGTAGGTCAGGTCAAGAAGGTATGCTGTGAATACCTTCCATCCACAGAGCTGATGTTTTAGTCTAAGTTCTCTGTTTCTTGGGTGGCTTCATTGTGTGGGTGGTCAAGTTAGTTTATGTCTTCTGGAAGCTGCATTGTACAAACGGGAGGGAACCAGCCTATCCTTGCTGGTGGAATGCTAGCTGTGTTCTGACTGGCTAATTAACAGAATGGGAGTTAGGAAGTGCACACATGCTTAAGGAGTGGACTAGGCTGACCTACGGTCAAGAGGATTTTAACTGTGGCTGATGTGGTTGATAAAAGCCTGTGGACTGGTCTTACTAGCAAATACTTTAACTAAGCATGAATCTTCTGATTTTCTATAGTTACACACTTTCCTTTGGTGCTAGATTTGGCAATTTCTCTCTATATGTGAGATACTGTGTTTCCTGGTTTGAACTCTCCTTAGTTCTTTACTCAGCATAAGGTTTTCAAGGGAAGGTGGGGCTGGGAGTGTTTGGATGTCTGTTTCTGCTCATTGGTACAACTCATTGGTCTTGTGAGGGTTTTTTTTTTTTTTTTTTTCCTCCTATGAAAGGAAGGCAAATTAAGTCTCCTTTTCTTTCCTCCTCCTTTCTGGCTTTGTTATCGGTTTCTTTGATACTGTACTCAGTGTGTTCAGCTTGCTGCATTTCTGACTTAGTAGTCTTAAAATATTGAAGACGTGTAAATGTGTACACAAGAGAATTCTGCCCCACTTTTATATGCAAGTACCAGAAAATATTAGTTAGCTTTATCTTTTTTATTTTATTACTATCTTAAATATGTCAAACTCTTCACTCTTCCCTTATTAAAGGTTAGACAGTTCCAGTTTTAGCAGTAACATAAGAGTCGCTGTTTTTTGACAAAGTAAAACTGAATTTTAATGCATTAGGGAACTTTGTATTAACAGGTTAGTATTTAAAAAATTATTAGCAAACCTTGTATTTCTACATAATTGAAATGTCATATTATACAAAATTTTTGTTTCAATTATGTAAAAATTTTTTTTTGAGATTAAAGGATGTCTGTATGTTTTTGCTGAATGGAAGAAACTGGTTGTACTAATTCAACACACACCATCTGAAAGTAGGGGGGTTTTTTTGTGTGTAGGCTGGAATATCAATTGATTATCAGGAGGCTGCTGCATCTTTGAGGGTCTGTTAAATGTACTTATAATGTAGATGTTAGAATGTACTCTTCAGTTTTGTAAAAAGTCTGACCTGAGGGGAAGGAGGGAAGTGTAATAAGAGTAGGTTTAGGAGTGTCAAAATTGATGTCAAGATTAGTGCTCGGGTGCTTATTCTGATATATCTGGTACAATTTGTAGATATGCTAAATGCTTGGCATTCTTATTAGGGTCAATGAAATGAAGATACTGTGGAGTGAAAGTTATAATGTTGTAAAACTTATTCTCCCTGATCATCAAATTATGATTACAATGCAACTTTTAGTTTATCCCAGCTGATTGTTACATGAGAAAGTGTTGAAGTAAGAGTCTAATGTTTTCTCCCATCTGCAAAATAGAAATACCACGTTTTTGGTAGTCTGCAGCTGTGACCCCTGTAACTGGTGAAGAACACAAATGATTTAACTGTAATTAGAACATTGTTTTATTTCTTTCCTGCCTTCTTCTTCACCCTTCCTCCCCAACACACACTTGCCTTTTTTCCTTGTCCATAGGATTGCTATTAGGAAGAATAAATGGGATTTTTGGGTTTCTGTTAATGTTTATGTCCTGGCAGCATACTGACTTCTCTATTGTTGTTTGAAATCTTAGGTGGTTTCTGGTGCACCAAGGCTATTTTAAGGCTGAGATGCTTTGGTTCATGTGCAAATAGAAGCTGTCAACTGTTCAGCAGAACCAGGATACTTTCAGCTCTCAAGCTGAAGGCTGCCATATACTTTCAGGGTGTCCTTGTCTGTCTGAAAAAGTTCACAGCTGGTTGGCTGAATGACGTGGAGGGTCTTTTTTCTTTCGTTAGGCAGCTGGTGCTAACTAGTGACTCAGTAGTGGAAAAGATTAAGAATTATGAGATTCAAGAAGGAAGAAGTTAATTTAAATCCCCCCAAAAGGCCAGATTTGGATGTTTCTGTAAATTGCAGTTCGAAACCAGAGGAAGAACTCCTGTTTCCTTTTCTGAATTGAAATTCTCTTTTGGTATCGAATTAAAAGTATGACAGTGAAGTAGCCTCTTTCTTCATCTCCATAGTGTTTAAATATTTGATTGGACACTGTTTTAGAGATAGTTTTCTTTGTTTAGAAATGGTTCTATTCCTCCTGAAGGGCAAGCTTTTTGTACAGGCTCAAAGAGGATTCTTAAAATTGCTAGTTGCCTATGAAATGTTGCCTTTTTTTTTCCTTTTGTGGGGCAGGGGGGATGTATCCCAAGTAACATACTGATGGATATTGTATTCCTGCTGAGTATTTTCTGTCATTTTACAAGTTTGTTTTAAAATTAAGCATCTGCTAGAAAGCAATGGTAGTCAAGGACTTAGTTTCTTGGCCAGGACAAAGTTTAGTTTCCTTTTGTTATTAGTTCTGTGTCATCACAGAAAGGAGACTAATGTTATTTTGAGTTTGACTTAGTTCTTTTTTTCTTGACATATTGGGCTGAATAGCTCAACATAACAAATTATTCTATGTGCTTTAGTTTCAAATTTTTCACATAGAACCCAAGTTTTAGCATCAGGATTCAATTAAATGATAGTTTGATTTGACTGAAAAATTAATGGTCCGGAACTGAAACCTCGTAGTATTTTTTAAAGTTCTTATTTTCAGTACTCCTGTTTTGAATAAAAGTCTGGACTCAGCCCAGTAACATAAAGCTACATGTTGTCTCATCAGCTAAACATACATAATGAATAAATTTAATAGTGATTGTTTTCTCATTGCTTCTTTTGGCTGCATAGGTATCTTTCTGCATTCATAAAACTAATTCCCTGGCCATAAGTGGCACTATACTGACTTGCTGTGAAAAGTTCCTTGCTACTGTCTGTTGTCCTTTTCAGGAAATAATAATTTGCCAAGTACAAATCATATTCAATAATTGTATGTCAGCTTCAATGACAGCTTGAACATTCAACTCCTGTTTACGCTTGAATTGGACATATTGATTTTTCATTTTAATGATAAACAGATTGGCATGCAATACATTTGACAATACATCTGCTTAAAATGTGTTAAGATTGCTGAATGAAAAAAAGGGATTTGCAGTGCAGGCTAGTGGAGGTACTCAAGCCAAAAGTAAAATAAGGATGCACACTACTCTAGGTAATTCCCAACAAAAGAGTGCAGCCCCCTTAAGCTGGTGTCATAGCAGGCATATTTATAATTGACTTTTCTGGTTTGCTTTTAGTCTGTCTTCTGGCCAGGAGAGATTCTGCAGTCAAGAATAATGGGAGTATTTAAAAAAAACAACTCAGCTTTACTTGAAAAATGGTTTTGGGTTTGAATTTTGATTTTTTTTTTTCTTATAGAATATACTACAAATAAAAATGGAATTTGGTCTAACTACAGAGTTTATGCTCTTGTTACCTCTGCATTCAGTCCTCAATAGTTTCGTCTTTGGTGTTCTATGCATCTGTGTATATGTATGCTAATGTGTTAGGAGAAAATGTACTGACTATATTAAAATCACCCTCTACTGAACTGTTGCTTTTGGATAAAGATGAAACTTTCCAGGAATACTCTAATTTTGCTGATTATAATAATTTACTTAACCTCCTCAAGCTTCTTTAGAACTTAAGCAGATACCTTAAATTTGAGTTCTTAAAATTTTTTGGGGGTCTTGCATGTAAAACTGTGTTCTTGACTTTATGATATGCTATCTAAATGTTATGTAAAAGCCAGTTATCCAGCTTTAGTTTTAGTAGGCACTGTGATGTAAATACTTGCTTCCAAGTACAGTATTTCTATCAGACACCACGTACAACATAAAAATATGGAAATATATATATACACAAATATGCACATGTACACTCAAATGCAAGTGATTGGTGAATGTCTGAAATGCTGTGGATAGAGCTGATTTAGCCAGAAAATGACTGACATCTTTTGACAAAAACTCCATACAAACTGTAATGGTGGAATTGGTTGTGAATGCAGCAGAGTCTCAAGTGAAAATATACTGAAATAATGTTTAAGTATTTCTAATAAAACCCTTATTGTTTGTAGTTTGCGAAGCATGGAATTGAGAGCTTTGGATAATCTTGATATTTGGACTTCTGTGCTTCCTGTCACAGAACATCTTGAGGCTCTTCTTTATCAGTGGGGCCATCACATGTCATAGTGATTTTTAAGGCTATTTCTTTCTTCAGACTTTCATAGTTTGAAACTTGAAGACAAGTGGTTCATAGTCCTGTACCACAGAAGGATGTATTTTTTATTTTTAAGTAAATCATGAACCATTTCAGAGTAACAGCAGTTATTTTACTGCTCAAAGTGGAGTGAACCTGAATAGCTTCTTTACAGAGCCTTCCCTAGGCTGTCTTTGGTGGGGGTGTGTGTGTGTTCAGGCTTGGTTTTTAACACGAAGGTGGTGCAATGATTCCTCTAAGGGCAGCGTATTTCTGTGGTTAGTTTGTTGCTGGTGCTTATTCTAGTTGAACGCCATGCTCTTTACTTTGTGACTTACTAATACTTTTCTGTACTTCCATGTTTCCTTTGATCTCATTTCCTTGTGTTTTCAGAATGCTGCTTTTATAAGTACTGCTGTATTTAATCACACAAAGGATAAATCCATGCTCAGGTTGTGTGGTCTTTGAGCATGGCCTGTCATGACTTCACTTGCATTTCTGAAGATCCAGTGAATATAAGACTCTATAGATTCAGTATGTTCCTGTGTTTTATTCAGCTGCTACAGGGTAGAAGTGAAGTACCCATGCTTGTCTGAAAAAAAAAAAAAAAAGGCAAATCGAGTATTGATTAATTGTGGTCAGTTAATGGGGAAAGTGTAGAGGATACTTCAAGAAATGTGGAGATACATAGACTGTTGCTTTTGCAACAGAGAGGCATGTTTTAATTAAAGAAGGAACCTTACTCCTTAAAAAATGCACCTGTTAAAGAAAAGTATAAAGGAGCTGCTCATTAGACTTGATTATATGCAGTGGTGGTGTATTTTTTTCTCCCAAATAAATGTGCCTTTCCTGCCAGTCAGGAGTTGGGATGGGGAGGATAAAAAAGACAAACTTTCAGGCACATAAGCCTTCATGCTTGATTAGATGCAGTGCATAATTACTACAGGTCCTGTAGGTACATGGGTCTGGTGCAGTACACTTGTACAGCACTGGGATAGGCTATTTCATGTAAAACATGCATTTAAGTGTATAAAACAACCGAGATGGTATCTTAAATTTGTTCTTGGTAAAATATGTCAGCTTATCTTAATTTTCTCATTAGTGAGATACATGATAAATTACTGGAGACTTTGCTGCTGTGGAATTATTTATGTTAACTGATACAGCATAATAATGTGATGATGAAAAGGACCTGGGAGAGGAAGAGGGAAAGCAGAACTCGGACAGCTATCTACTGAAATGAAAGGAATCTTGACTGCCCACTAGGTTTTAAATGGCTCTCAATTTTAAAAGAGGCATTTTGATTATGTTACTAAAAACTAACACACACCCCACCTCCCAAAAGAACCCCAAATAAAGCCCTCAAAACACCCCCAGACAACCTACCATAGCAAAACCTGGGGCTGTGTTATCACTTGACTTGCCTGTAGGCAGTTCAGTCACTGTTTTGGGTTGGATTTGCATTCAGTTCTGAATAGCAAACTTTAGAGTGGTCATTTCAAACAGAGATCCATCTATTTTTTTCCTTCTGTGACAGCATGCTGATTTCTGAAAAAGGCTAGGAGCTCTTTGGTGAGTCGATGTCTGGCTGCTGATATGGAGCTCATCAAGGCAGAGATCTAAATGCCAACTGTGAATAGTAAAGAGTCTGTACATTCTATTAAAATGCCTTTGCTAGCTACAAATAAAAGGGTAGGAGATGAGCCACCTGGCAATGTCCCAAGTACATCTCAGGTCATGGAAGCCTCCTGGCAGAGACAGAAGGACAGAGAACTCATGTCATATGTGATTGTTGTTGAGGTGAGGTTTGAGGTATGCGTACATTATAGTTTGGGGTAGAGTTGCTGTTTAGAGCACAGCTCCAGAAACAGTGGAAAAAGATAATTTGGTCTATGACTTGTTTGGCACATAGCAATGAGCAGGAATATTCTTGGCAGACCCCCTGCTCCACTTCAGAACCACAAAAATAATAGAAATGGGCTGTTGTAAAAGGAAAGATGGATGCTTGTAAAGGGCACTTGAAATTGGCAAAACTTAAACAACACCATATAGTTCAGCTGAGCCCTCCCTTCTCTTCCTGGTCTCCTGCTGATTTTAATATGATTTGGTTGTTACTTGAGTTGTTCCTATAGTCAGATTACATGTGGGTATTTATAATTATCCCTGCTATTTCTTTGTGGATTTTTTTCGTTATACTTCTGTGCGTTTTGTCTCTTCAGTTATGTTGTAAACCCTGAATGGTGGGGTGTGGGAAAGATCAACCTTCTCTCCACCATACCATGGGTCTAATCCCTGGAAGGTGGCTTTTCACTGTGCTTAAAACATACAATAGAGAGGAATGAGGATGACTTTTTTTGTACCCATGTTCTTCTCAACCACAGCTGCTTTTCTTCCTCCTAGACTTTTGGAGCCAGTGGAACCCTAATCCTCATCTAGTTGGCAGTCTCTTAGGGTGCCATACTGTGGAGTAGGCAAACACTTCTCTGTTGTTTAATTTGTGGCTGGGCACAGTGAGAGCAAAGTGGTGCCTGTTGCTGGATTGGAGAGCTGCTGGACACTGGTGCATTTGAAATACGAGTCCAAACGTTGCTGCTTGTATCTTTTTCTGCTTAAAGATGCCTGCCCATGTGTCTTTTTTGCTCCCACTGCCTAATTCAGCAGCTGTGAGCTGCAGGCAGTAGCACATGTGCATTGGCTAAAATAACCAGCCAGCCTCTCCCTTTGCTCTTGCCAGAGTCTCATGTTGTTGAAAAGAGTTTTTAGGATCAGATCCGGCTTCTCAATTTACGTTATTCCTTTGCCCGAGCCCAGCAGGAAGGCCTCATCAGGGTGGCCCGCCCTCTTATTCTTTTCTAGATCAAGTTTAAAAAACAGCAATTTGGGGAATTTAGTACAGTAGCTAAATGGTTCTTATTTTAACTTTAAAGCAGTATTACATATCAGGAAAATGCCTCTTAGAAACAGGCTTTAGGGGAGTTTTGTAGGTGTTTTTTTTTTTAAGACCACATTTATATTTTTACTCTTTTAAACGTTAAAATACTGATTGAGTTTCTACACACCTTTCACTTTACTGTAGGAAGCAAGGGCTTTTGGTCTTCAGTTGCCCAATGCAGACTTACAGGGCAGGTGGGTAAAAATGCAGGTTGTTTGCTATTCTCGTGAAACTGATCCCATGTATGTGAATGATATGAATATGAACTTTGTAAATGCAAATATCATCTTTATAGGGAGAGACCCTGGACCCTATGCCCAGAGGAAAATGCACTCCCCTCTGTCTGTGGCCCTTCCTTGTATAGTCTGGTCCAAACATTCTTAGGCTAAGATGCATCCTGAATCAAATTTTTATTATTGAATTATAAGACCCTGAAAACTATTTTTATAATGAATATGTTGAAAGGCCATCAAATTTAGGACCAAGCATAGCTATAATTTTACAGGCATGAAGCATCTGAAATAACTTTGTCTGAAGATTACACCTGGATTTGTCATCAGTTTTCTAGGAAATACTTGAACCGTGTTTTATGCACACAAAAAGACTTACTTCATAAGATAAGGAGCTCTGAGATTTACATTCCAATATTCAACAGCACTTTTAAGTGCTTTCTTCATTCTCATAATAGAGCTGTCACAAACTATGTATTTTAAACATATCAAACTAATTTTATGAAAAATCCTACATGGAATCTTGATTCTGCATATTTGAAGTGGAAAGTGTCCCATAAGGCTAGGTTAGCTTTTTACACACCTCGTCAATTAACAGAGAGTCTTGTAGCTTTGCTTGTTATTTAAGTAGTTGTGTTAAATATCATTTTCATATATGAATGCTTGATGCACGAGGAAGATTCCCCGGGGCTGCATCTTGCACTCTGAGAGGAAGCAAATGAAGAGTTGCTGTTTCATCAAACAGGCAAAACACTTGTAATATCTTTGGGTGCAGTGGAAGAAATTCTCCTGACAGGCTGGAATGAAGGCAAGGCCTGTAAGGAGGTTGTATTCCAGCAAAAGGATGTGTGTCCAATTCCTGCATCAGCCAGCTGCTGATGTGCACTCCCTTGACATAAGGAACAGCAATGCATCACTGTCAGAATGTCACGCTGGCTTTTAGGGGTCAATTCTATGTTGCTTGGATGCCTTGTAGTGACCGAGGTTCTGTCATGTAGACCAGTAAAAGGTTTTTTCTTTTCAAATTTGACTTCAAGCAGTGCTAGATGTACTGTTTCTGAGGGTTAATCCATTTTTCTCTATAACATGGACAATGTCTTTTGCAGAAAAGATGTGGAAATGATTTCCTTTGGTTGCTGTAAATGATACAGAATGAAGAGCATGTTAACTGCTGCACATCTGTGAACATGGACTCAGTAATGTGACTGAATCAGCTAAATAATCTCATTGGACTGCATCCTCAAGTGGTGTCAGGAATCAGTGTCTTAAGTAGCTCAGATAATCACAGTGTGGACAAGGCAGGGTGGCTGTGGTTGTACCACCACTGAATGTAACACAGACTCTATGCTAAATGTAGGCCCAAATGTTTCTGGCTGTGGTGGGATATTGTGTATCTATTTTCAGACAGATGGTCTTACTTCAGACTTAATTAACAAGTGTCATTGCATGAACCTTACTTTTCTGTGCGAAGTTCAGTTCAATGTGTGTGTGCTGTGGGAGACTTGGCAGGGGAAAGGATATGGGGTAGTCAATGCATGTCCAAATTTCACTTTATTTTCACTTCTCTTTAGTTGGGAAATTGGGATGATACAGGTGATTTAAAAACCTCAATCATTAAGGCTGCTGTAGAGTTAAATAGTGGTTGCAGAGATTTCCTGTGATCTGGAAAGGCTGCTATTACAGCAAGGAATATTGAGGGGAAAGCTCTCATTAGCTCAGTATTTAAGTCAAGTGTGAGTTGAACCACACATAAATTTAGCAGTGTAAATTATTGTAGTGATAACATAATCCACTGAAGGGATGGACATTGCCATCATTCTTGTTGGTGATTAATCACTTACCAAATTAGGGAGAAATTGTAAGGAGAGTTGGTTATATTGCAACTTCTCCCAGCACAGCAAATAAGTGGCTGAAGGAGTTACCTACCTGTCTGTGGGAGGTTAGTATGTGAGTAGAAAGGAGGGAGGAAATTGGTGACTCCTAATAAGTGGTATATAATCAGTGTACACAGTGAACATAGAAAGCCCTGCATATAAAAGCTCCCTTATTAATTTTCCCCCTCTTTTTAACAACAAAAATGTTATTAACCTTGTAATACTTCCTGTATCAAGTTCATTCCAAAAAAATTTCCATATATTTAAAGGCTAAAATTTGTGTATTTAGTTATTTCTTACATGCACGTTTTAGGAGTTTGTGTCTGCTCCAGTCTTGGATTTCCTTATCCTTTATGACTTTACCAGTTTAATAGGTTTCAGATGTAAATAATATGTGTTGACTATTTGGGTGATGAATTGTTTCACACCTGCTTTCCCCTGTGTTTTTTTTTTTTTTTTTTTTTTTTTTTTTTTTTTTTTTTTTTTTTTTTTTTTTTTTTTTGGGGGGGTATTTTTTTTTTTTTTTTTCTTTTTTTNTTTGTTTTTGGTGGGTGGAATTATCTGGGGAAAACTGCAGATCAGGTGAAGTTGAAACCTGAACAGCAAGTGTCAAACAAAAAATGATGGGAAAAGCTTGCAAAGGTGGCAGAAGTGCAATCAAGGTCTCAGTTAGATATGTGAGTGCTTTTTGAAGAATATGTGTGGTTGGTCACTTCAGAAAAATGTATATCCAGAGAGGCACATAGATTCAAGGGTAGGAAGCATGGAGCATATCTCAAATAATGGATGCACTTCATTTATCAACTTTATGAAGTCATGCTAATTATTAAATATGGAAGCAGGGTGGTGCTGGTGGTGGTAACCTTATGTCTAACTTAGTCTGCTAAAAACCCAGACTGTGAATCATATTCATAAGGGGATCCCAAGAAAGGTACATGTTGGATTGTCCAGATGTTTGAGTTCATGGTCTGCTATTTATCTGTTGTAGGCTCAGATAATGAATAATGGGGATACTACAGACCAGTTATCCTGGAGGTGCTGGGGAGGCTGCTTTATTCTAACTGTGAATTGCTTAATTTCCTGAAGGATACAAACCGATGATTTCTTATAATTTATTTAAGCATTTCTAAATAAGTGCAGGAAATAATTCTGTGAACCATAACATTATGATATATTTTTTAACAATATCTGAAAACATTTCTGAAAAGGCCTAAGCCACTGAAGCTTTTGAAGTTTTATGGAAGGCCAGAATTGACACTAATCAAATCTACCATTGCAGTTTTTTGAGATATAATATGTGGTTGAGCAAAATAACTTGAACTGGAGTCAAAGACTTTCTAAAAAGAAGGAGAAGCAAGACAGTGCATGTTTCTCCTGGAAGAAATTGGAATTTTGCAGTGAACATTTGTATAATGGATATTTAAAAAGCCACCACTATTGGGCTCTGTTTACAATGCCATGTGAGTAGCCAAGAATGCCAGTTCAACTGAAGTATTAATTTTTACCTCCAAAATTAACATAAAATCTGAATCTAATATCTGAAGAAAATAATCAATGTCTATTTGTTTAAGGATAGGTTGAAATTTTTTGAATGTTGAAGAATTTTATTAAAAATTACAAAATTTTACTAGAAATAGGGTGCATATTTGGATATCATCTGCAAGTTTAGTAGCAGATGGATAGGTATGAGGCTGGCAGGTGTATATGGATTAGAATATTCAAGATTTTTTTGTGGTTTTTTTTGTCCTGAGACTCCTTATTGCATACTTTGTCACAAGTCAACTTTTATTAAAATAGCTGTTGGCATGGGAGCTGTAACAATCACCTGTGATAGGAATGGGTGCAGTTCTCTGTAGTGATGATTAAAAAGTCATTCCAAACCTTGAGTTGAATTGGAGTAAATTATTTAATATAATAGCTTTTTTAGCCTGTGTAATACTTTAATGTCTCTTATTGACCTGGAGAATTTTATCTAACATTTCAAGTGTCCTGTGAATGTGTAATAGTCTATTTTGTTTTGAAGCCATAATAAGCAATGTTTCAAAAATAAAAGTTCTTTAAATTTTATTCCTAAACCTAGCGATGGGGAAAGAACAGAATTTAAAAAACATGGAGGGTTGATGTTAGAGTATCAACTCCAATGAGCATCTTCTTGTGTGCAGTCTGGCAGCTATCAGTTCCAAGCCTAGAAGGGCTCACAGTCTGCTAAATGCCTGAAATAAAGCCAGAAAACCACTGTGAGCAGTAAGGGGGCTGGAGCAATCTTAAAAACTCCTGCACCTGCCACACGTGTCTAGTGACTGCAGATCTGAAAGTCTTGCTGGATACCTGTGGGAGGGCTAGACACACTTGTCCTCCTGCTGCACATTATTACATCTGTCAACATATCATTCCTATTGCTAGATTTACATGGCGTTACTGACAAAACATACTCTGTTTGTTCTGCCTGTCAAAGGCCTCCTATTTATTATTATTGTTCTTTTTTTTTTTTTTNCTAGACTGCAGACAAGATGGGCAGACAGGTCTTCAGCTCAGCTACCTGTTAGTGTGAAGTGGCTGCAATGTTGCCTTAACTCATGGCTGAAAGACTCCTCTGTTGACAGAAGGTCACCAGGATGGCACTTCTGCTGCCTGAAAAGGCTTCTGCTTTCCTGTTCAGTGTAAGCACCCTTTCCTGAGCAAAAGTGAGTAGGCTGTAACATTTCAATGTGCTGGGAACTCCTGGCTGCCAGAAGTGGACTCTGAGTCCATATGAAGCTAGGTGTGAACTATCGTGCATGGGACTAGCCCAGGGATAAAGGAGAGAAAATGTGAAGGTGATATAAAACTGCGGCTGCTTCAGGTTTTCTCCTCTGAGGAGGCACAATAAAAAGACAGCTTAGAGTTGAGCTCAAACTCTCTCCAGTGGGGATTTTGCCATGTAATTTCATGTCTTGGGGATGAGTGGGAAGTAATATAAAAGAGGGTTAGAGTGGGGGGCCTTTATATCAACTCCTTGGTACACCTAGTTCAGATGCAAAAGGTGTTAATTGGTTTCTATTGTTTTGTCTACTATTAATTGCTTCCTGATTTTTAGATAGTCTATCACACCTATCTGATCCAAAAGACTATCAGATTTAAAAAGAAGTGTGTTAACACAAGGCAGAGAAGCCTTCAGACCCCTCGTGGGGAGAGGTGATGCCAGTTGCTGAATGAGCAGTAAGGGCACAACTTCTCTGAAAAGATCATCTGAGGTTTGAACATTGGCTGAGTTGAGCAGTGATATGGTTTTGTGGTGCTGAGATTAACATTGTCTATCGGTACCTGTAAAACTGCAGTGCTGCTCTGAAGGATATTTGTTCCTCATGAGAAGGTTAGCAGCTTTGGACATGAGGCTGCCACAGGGGCTCTGTGCACCAGCAGTCCCCTTTCTGACAAGCTGCTTCTCAGCACTTTCCAAAACAAGCATGAATTTTGACAACTCATGCTCTAACACTGCTATCTGAGGCTTTAAAAGATCAAGTTTACTGCACGTGGATTTTATGGCCCCAGTGTTGGCAAGAAGTTGCCATTGAGGCTTCATGGAAGATAAAACTTTCAAATATTGATGTACACGTCCCTTGCAAGATGCAAATTTTTTCTGGACGTCGTAGGCATTTTTGACCTGACTTTCAATAATAATCCAAATATTCAGCACCAATGTTGCCAATATTTAGTCAAAATTTCTACTGCCACCTTTATGGCAGCTACTCTTTTAGTATTGTTGGATGAGAGGTTGTGGAGATGGGATCAGCCAGAAGAGCCAGTGGTTATTTGGTGGTGGTGGGGGAAAGGTTTTTTATAAAGGATAAAGATAATCCTAGAAGACGTTAGTTCATTTGTCCCTGTTGGAAAATGAAAGATGTAGTTCAGCTTCCTCTGTCACCAAAGGAAGTAATTCCAATAACTTCAAGAATTTCATATGTAGATTTTGTGTCTGGTTTAATTTTAAATATAAAAATTTGTGCCAGGTGTTCTGTGGGGTTTTGCCAAAAGTCTTAAACAAATGAAAGCCAAATGAACTTGGGAGATTAGTGGTTTGTGCCTGAGCGGGAATTTTGAGTGGCAAAAATCAGCAAGTTCAGCTCTTGCAGGAGCTGTGGGCAGCCCCGTAAGCACTGTAAAACGAGTATTATAAACCTGAGTAAAGTCAGAGCTTTGCAAATGCATGCAGGCTGTCTGAGGATCTTGGACAGATGTTTCAGATGTTCAAACAGGATAGGCTTTGCCCATCCAAACAATCTGTCACTGTGCGTGTGTTCAATAGGCAAATAAGAGGGAACGCCAGCTTTTTTCATGTAAATCTCCAGGGATTTTCCTCTAGGCTTCAGAGCTCTGGCAAAAAGCTGTCTGCAAGAATAATTAAATGGGCCGGGGGGGTTGTGTGTGTGTGTGGAATCCTACACAATTTAAACAAAATATCCAGTGCACAAGCACAGCATGTGTGCATCTTTGAATTCAACATATCAATGCTTACAATTAGAAAAAAATCTGTCCTATAAAAAATTCCTTATACAATGAAGTATCTTGAGGCCGTCTAAAGGAGCACATGGTTTTGTACTGGGAATTGGTGTCTATCCAGTATGCTTTACGTGTATTTGTTGAAGGATACAATACACTTGTATTATTGCACCGATTTCATTCTTGGATGATTTCCCCTTTGGCATACTAGTGGCAGTTTTTCATTGGTTATTCATTTATATTATTGATTAACACCTACTGGACCAATTTATTAGTCCCACTGAATCCATTTTAAGTATCAGGGTTTTCTAATGAAGAAATATCCTTTACAGAATACTAACATCACATTTGTAAAACATTCATTGGTTTAATTTGTTTTACTGCGTTAAGCATCAACAAGTAGACGTTCTTTTATTGCAGATCTCCAATTTTGCAAGCCTTCTGACTTTTTTGATATGGAAATGTTACCTGGAGCACAAGTGAAATCTATTCTGTGAGACTCTTGGGGCTCTTCCTGTCTGTTGTGGAACTGTTAGCAGTCCTTCAAGAAAAGAAATTTTCCCTGTTCTAGTCTACTTGCACGTGTGGTTTTGTTTGTTGTGTTTGGGGAAAATGTGGAGATTGCTTCTGTTGTATTGCGGGGTACGGACTGAATCAGTTAAAATGAGACCATTCCCTCTTTTTTCTGGAGTAACTTAAGAGAATGATTCAAATGTGTGGCACAGTGAGATAATTCTTCAGGAAAGCTCTTGGGTCAAGGCAACTCTTGTTGTCAATTGTAACTCTGTGACATAGAAGTACAGGCTGTATCTTCAGAAACCTCTTAGTGGCTGATAATAAGTACTCTGGTTTAGGATCGTGTGTTCCCTATTGTTCTTCTTGGGGAAATATCTTTGCATATCACTAGGTACATATGTATGTGAATTTTTTTAGTATTTGAGTTGTCAAAAACCTCGTTACAGATACAAAAATTAATGATTAAAGGCCTAAAAACTGAATGATAGTGAAATTCTACCAGCCTCCAAAGCTTAGATGATGTTGTTCAGTCCATCTATTGACAACCTTGGCCTGTTCCAGTAAGGAGCCATCTAGGTTTTTTTCCTTATTGGCAGATAAAAATTGTTTTACTCATAAATTTCTACCTTTGCTGCAGCTTGTGATTGACATGCTCTTGATGACTGACAGGTGTGTGCTTATAAGATTTTTGCATGATGCCTGGGGCAGGCCTAAGTATATAGGGGAGAAAGCCAGGGTTCAAAAAAGGGGTATGAATAAGGCTAGTGTTCTGAACTTCAGCTGTTCCCCTCCAGAATGGAGCAATACTAGAAACTGTCTCTCTGCATTAAAAGAAATGTACTGCTCTCAGATCTTTCTGCTCTGAAGTGCCTTAAACAAATAAAGAAAATATTAAATGTAACAGACGAAAAGAAATAACCAGTTAAGGAAATAGCAATTAAGACAGAAAAAATAACTGTGGAATTTTTATACTCTAATCCTTCAATAGTTCCTAGATCTCCTTCCAGCAGACCATTTTGGAATGGTACTTGTACTTTACCAAGGGCACATAACTGGTGAGAGTTTGCAGTAGGGCTGTGATTTGAGATGCAAACAGATGTAGGGCAGTGATGTGGCTGCGGCAGATGAATAGGTGATGAATCAGGAGAGCTTTGCAGAGTACAAAGGATAAACGTTGCCAGTGCAAGTTGTCCTGGTTCTTTTCTTTAAAGACACCTCATTGGGGATGTGCTCTTTTCACCAAATGAAACGTAATGACTGTCTTCTGACTTAGTAACTACTTTGAAACTGGGTAAAGCGTAGGCTGCAATTATGAATTAGCATTTACTGAAGCTGAGCATGCAATTTGTGGTGGTATATTGCTTTGAAGCCCAACAGTTCATACTTGACACGTTTCATGGGGTCAAAAATGAATATTTTAGTAACAGAAAGTGTGCCAAAAAAGTCACACGAACTTGAATTTAAACTTTATTTTTCAATGTCCTATTTAGACACCATATGTAGCACAATGAGATTTGCAAAGCCGGAAACCTTTATGCCAGGATATTCCCTGACCTTCATATTTGGTCTCTTCAGAAACATCAATTTTTGCTGTCTGTGGGGTCCAAACAGAGCTTAGGGAAATCCGAGGCCTTGGACTAGGGAGGAAAAGGGCTGAATTAATAAATGGCCATAGACTGTGGAAAGAATTTGATGCTGACTAGCCTTTTCCTCTTGGGCCCCCTTCTGCAGTGAGAAACTGCATTTCACGGGGTATTTGCAGAAAGCTCCATCAGAACAGCTCCACAGAGTTACACGGTCTGGAGAGCTATGAGAGGAACAAATGTTAAGCCTGGTATGGAGTGGAGGGGCTCCATGGAGATAGTGTCTGCTGCACTTTCTAGCAGTCAGTGGATTATTTCTTTATAAAAAAAGAGATTGATACATCCCAGTCATCTCTCCTGAACATACACTTTGGTTATTTTCCGCCTCTTCTGCCTTTAGCATTTCCCCCTCTGTTCCTGCCGTGGGTGGTTTTTTGTGAGTGTGCAGAAGAAATGCAGGAAGGTTGTACAGTAGACACAATATTCTGTTTTCTACGTGGGTTTTAGTGGAAAGCCCTAAGAAACTTAAGGGCATGGGTTCTCATGACTGCAATGATTCATAGTCTCAGTAAGGGAGTATAAGCCCAGGCTTTGAAAGAGCAAATTAGTTTTTATGTGCTAGTGACTATATAATTATTTGGACTTACTAATGTTTTGGAGCTTGCATAAGATAGCCTTCTAGTTTGTTTTTGCTCAGTTGGTCTCCCTCTGCTTGTGGGAAAGAGTGCTCAGAATGAATATACAGTGTATGGAATAAATTCTCCTTTGTTTTTAATGATTTGCTCTGTATATTCCAGTGCATTTCGTGGGACCCCAAACAGACTGTATGGCAGGTCAATTACAGGATTTCTATCCACAAGTGCTGTTGAAACTGGCTTAAAGCATGGCTTTGTTGGGAATAACTTGCCCTTGTGCTGTCACTGAGCCATTTGTAGCTTCCTGTCTAGGTTTCTGAAGTGCCCAGAATTGTAAAACACACACAACATGTATGTAATATTTTGACTTTTGACGAAGGTAACTTCCAGAGGCTAGGTAGCTCTGACTGGGCTGGGCTAAAACTTGCAAGACACAACTCTTTCAAGCCTGTTTACCTGTAAAAGAGCAACTTGGAGCTGCAGATTTAGCTTGTGATTTAACATTCCTTCCTGCCAGATCTCTGCTAATACTAATTAGGGCTGGATCAGCGTGTGCTGTGTTGAGCCAGGCACGGCACAAGCTGTGCTCTTGCTACCAGCCCAGTGCCAGCTGCAGTAGCACAGACGATACCTGATCCAGCATAAAGGGAAGGGTGGTGTAGACAGATGACACCTGATCTCGCCCAGTCTGCTGGGACGGCTACTCCTCGAACGTTTTTAACAAATCTGAAATGACCAAGCAATTTTTCACTGGCTTTGCGGTCAGTGTCATGGCTTCAGTGCTCCTGATACAGCAGTAAGCATCTTAAAGCAATATTCTTCATCTTGCAAAACAATACCTATGCTATCTCAGTAAACATCTGCCTGTGCCCTAAGGAGCTTGGTGAATATACATTTTAGATGGGAGATTACACCCCACAGATTCTAGCTCTGTTTGGACTTTATTATTGCTTAGTTGTCGGATAGTTTTGTGCCAAATGCCTGTTATGGTAACTGCCTGAGAGTTTAATACAGTTTTGTTGCCTTCGGTGAGTGCTTTACTTATCAGGCAAGCAAATTTTAGCTGTTGGCATCTGAATCCTAAGGCAAACAAAGTTTTCCGTGGTAAGAAGGTAAAGACCACTGACACCAGCTATTTTAATTTAATTTGGATTCAGTTGGAGTCTAATTGTAAGTAATATTCTCTTAAGGGTTATGCACAAATTCCATTGAAATTTGGACTGAAATCTAAAGCAGGAGGAGGACAGTTTTGATATATATTACTATTAATATCTTAGTTTTTACATCTGTTAGCCAAAAGAGTTTGTGATATTTAGTAAATGAGAATTTCTCTGTGTGTGTGTCTGTAAGCCAGTTTGGGGACTCTGGTATTTCTTTTTGAGGTGCAGTTCTGTGTTAATAATATAGGAGAAGTGTGGCTTGTCTTCTCATAGCACTAAAAGTGAGATAATCCCTGTGTAAGGAATCAGTAAGTATGGTCTGCTTAATCTAGTCCCAGTGTGAAACTGTTGACATTTGTTCTTTTTTTTCTATCATTATGTGACTGGGCCTGTTTTGAGCTGGATTAGGCACAAATCTCCTATGCAGCACATTTGGCATGTTACTAGTAGTTTAACTTCATTAATAATGTATGAAGGAAATGTAATCCATGACAAGGAAGGAAAGAAAAGTATTTTTACAGCTACCAAATCCTCAGAAATGGGTAATTATTCAAGACTTGATGTTATAGTTTACAACTGAGCTCCTTTCACAGAATAAAAAAAAAATATACATACATACAAATATAGTAGCACTATAGGAAATGTGCTCCTTCCTATTTGAGGTTGTATGTACTAGTTTAGAATGCATAAAATGCAGAGAGGAATGTAGATTGTAGAAAGAATGTGCTTACCTTTTACATGTTGTAAGCAGCACCGTGTTTTGATCTCAGTGAAAACAAACTCAGACAATATAGCGAGCTGTTTAAAAGGGGAGCAAAAAAAGGAATGAGCAGCTACTCACTGAGTTATGTTGACCTTGCATAAGAAAGAAGATTAATTCCTTGTGTCTGTCAGCTACGGAGCATGGAACACATATTGGGCTATGGGCTGCTTCAAACAAATTTTCTTAATTAGAAATTCAACAGCATGCATTGGTATTCCCTCTCACCTGCAAGGCAGTCCTAAACAGCCTCACTATCTGAGGTGGCTGAAAAGTCACAGTGTGCTGCACAGAGCCTAAACCAGCCCCAAAGCAGCAGTCACTTGCAACTACTTTTGTGTTCTGCACTCCTGTCACATTTGTGCTATCAGAGCAACAGCTGGGGAGACTTTTTCAACAAAGATGAGTGTCAGATAATCCTGATGAGATTCCACATCCAACATCTTTTGTAATTATGTCACATTCAGCTGTAATGGAATAATTCAAGCTGAAAGGACAAGCTTTGATCCTTTCTTAAACCTTTCCCTGTGGACTGGCTATCTAAAAGATTTAAAGATATTTCTGTTACAAGATCTAGTGTTTCCTCAGAGAAGTCATGTTTCTGAAGCAGTGAGATCTGCAAGAGCAATATTATTTGCCAAATACATCTCTCAGAGCATTTTTGCAAAATAAAGATGTCAATAAGAATATGCCCTTCCACAACCAACAAGGAAGTTAGAATTTATTTTAATACTCTTAAAGTCATTTGTGTGCACAGAAAATGGGCTTTATTTGTTAATGAATCACAGTGGTGCAATCTATAAATATTGGTGCAAAAATATATTTGTGCTGAAGAAAATACAAATTTGTTTAGGCAAGGATCATATATATTTGGAAAATCTATTTAGAGAAGTAAATGTTTCTGAAGAGCCACTCTTTACAAATAATTAGTTGACACTAGGATTTTTTGAAATAAGATTTAGTGGCCACTTTCCTATTGAATTTCAATACAATTTCAGTACTTTATGCCCCTAGGCCCTTTTGGTAAACTTAATTAACTTGGAAAGATCTTTGGGTCTGCATAAGAGTTCTTCAAAAGAATCTTTCTTATTTCAGGACAATATTATGTATTTTTTAGTGTCACAGAAAATGGCACTAGATATTTTGTGTTTCTGAGCAGGATAGTGTGGCTATGGATATGGACACTGCTGTAGAAGATCTTTCCCTTGGATCCTTTTGGCCTCAGTTTGGAGGATAGAGTTTGGATCCCTAATTTTTCTGTGTGTCAGATTTATGCCAATGTA
The DNA here is from genome assembly GCA_013397195.1 of Hylia prasina. NCBI lineage: Eukaryota > Metazoa > Chordata > Aves > Passeriformes > Sylviidae > Hylia > Hylia prasina. The sequence continues at coordinate 1,296,630 of VYXD01002499.1, forward strand.
AATCCCTTGACTTCAGTGAACGTTTTTCATTTGTTTCCTGGCCTCCACTGGTAAGAGAACTGTTTCTTAAGGTTTTCACACATGGACTACATTAAGGGGTCACATTCAGATGATACTCTTCTGGCATTTCCATCAGCCAGGGGTCAATGAAGTGCTATCTGGGCTAAGGATGTAGGGTTGGGCATGTGTTTAGTGAGCTCCAAATTTCCCATCTGTCAGACATGAGAAATTCAATGTCTTTTCGTGCATGCCTGTTTGCTTAGGGTCTAAGAATCAGTGTGGCAGAGGTCATTTCTGAGGGCTGTGCTGGTGGAGTCCTTTGGTATGCCTCCAAACAACCTGGTGCGTGCCTCACTTCTGTCTGCTGGTGTTTAATGCTCACTCATCTTTATGGTCCTGAATTTGTGAAGCCTAGGATAGAAGCTGACCTCTTCAGAGGTATACAAATGGGAGAGGCCTGCTTTCACAATCTCTCCTCCAAGTTTCTGCTACACATGTAGAGTGTTATTAATTTTGCCTTAGCTTAAGTTTAGTTAATAAATAAAATCAATAACCAAGGTCCTGGGAGAATATTTTTCTCTCTTTCCCAGGATGTATTTTAGTTTATCTGCAAGCTAATAAATGGAAGTGACTAATGATTGGTATGAGCAAACCTCAAAAACATTAATTCAGAAAGCAACCTCGAGTTTGGACATTTACCCATGTTAGTTGTGTCTCTTGAGTGATCAATCTGGTCTGAGAGCTTGAAGGGTTTCTTCCTCCATTTTGAAAGGAATTGCCTTCAGCTCAGGAGAGCAAAATTCTGGGATATAATACACAAAGTTGGTCTTGTGCCTCTAAGGATGGATGCTGAGAAAGCTGAATTTTTAACTCTTTCTTATCCAGTGTTACTCAATGGGACAATTGCATGCTGCTGGCTAGGGAAGTTAAAACCCCTGAAAAAGGGGTGATGTTGCCACATGGATAGGAAAGTAAGCCTTGGCTTTTTCCATGTCATTTGAGTCTGTCCTTGACCATAGTGATTGATTCAGTTGTTCAAGATGTACGTCTAGAATTTGTGGAGGGTGAACAAGGTACTAAAAAAACTGAGGAAAAGGACAGTGCTTGCTCTTCTTTTAATATAGTGAGGGGTTGATGAGATGAAAGAAGCAGGGAACTGTCTAGACTAGCCAGAGTGGTTTAAATCTTTGGCAAAATTCTGCAACAAATTACTGTATAGTTTGGAAATACCTAGGAAATAAAGGGCGAAGAGCAGCCAGAAATAACCCAAGATCAAATTATATCTAACTGATATAACCCCCTTCTATGACAGGGCAAAACTTACGTGGATAGAGGCAAAGCAATAAATCCCTCTATCCTGGGTTCAGAAAAGCTTTTAAAACAGTCTGATGCCACACTTTTGTAATGAATTTAAGACTTGTTGTCTAGGTGAAAATATTGTAAGGTGGACTCCCAACCAGTTTGGGCAATTGTACCACAGAGGAGTTATTTGTACTGAAAATAAAAGGGTCTATCTGGAGCCTGATTCTGTTTGAGGTTTCATTGACAACCTGGCTTTTTTATTAAAGGCTGTAATGAAGCAAACTGAGGTGAGTTGCAATTGCTTGAGGGTGGGATCAGAATTCAAAATAATTTTGGTAAATTAGAATTTAATTGATCTGAAAAGTATAGGATGAAGTTTGAATGATTATTTGGGGGTAGTAATTGCTTGCACAAGTATGGATGAGAAGCAATGGAATAAGCAGAGGTTCTGTGGAGAGGAATCCAATGCTAAGTCACAAGAGAAACATGAATTAGTTGTGTTGCTTTATTGATAAAGATTTGAACAGAACTGTAACAGGAGGGATAACATTTATTTTCCTCCTCTCTTGCCATCGTAAGATTTCAGCTGGAATGCTATGTCCCATTTTGAACATTATACTTCAAGAACTGCTGGATACAGTTTAGTCCAACCTCCCTACTCAAGCAGGTCTCCCTGGAGCATGTTGCTTAGGATTACATCCAGCTGGCTTTTCAATATCTCCAGGGAAGGAGACTCTACAACCTCCTTGGGCAATTTGTTCCGTGTTCAGTCATCCTCAAGGAAAGGAGTTCTTCCTCATACTCAAGTGAACTTCCTGTGCATCAGTTTCTGCCCATTGCCTCTTGTCCTATTGCTTGGCACTACCAAGCAATAGATAAAAGAACCACCTGGCTTCCTGCTCTTGGCACTGTCCTTCCAGTTACTTATAGAAATTAATGAGGCTCCCTCTCAATTTTCTTTTTGTAAGGCTGAACGAGCCAAGCTCCTTCAGTCTTTCCCTGTAAGTGAGATGCTCCTGTCCCTTTTTCCTCTTCGTAGCTCTCTGTGGGCCTTGCCCCAGGAGCTCCAGACATCTCTGTATTAAGGAGCCCAAACCTGGACACAGCACTCCAGATGTGGCTTCATCAGGGCTGAGTAGAGGGACAGGATCACCTCTCTTAATCTGCTGGCAACGCTCTTCCAAATGTACATCAGGATACCATCAGCCTTTGTGGCCACAAGGGCACTGCTGGCTCATGGACAGCTTGTTGTCCTCCAGGTCCTCCTCAGCAGAGCATCTTTTCAGCAGGTTGGCTCCTACCCTCTACTGGTGCAGCAATTTCATCCTTCCCAGGTGTAGGACCCTGAATCTGCCCTTGCTGAGTTTCAAAGCATTCTGCTCTGCCCATTCCTACAGTGTGTGAGATCCTTCTGAAAGTCTGTGCAGCTCTCTGGGGGTATTGGCCACTCCTCATCTTTCTATCCTTGGCAGATTTGCAGAGGAGAAACTCTTGTCCCTTCATCCAAGTTGGTGGATAAGCTAAGCAATACTGGATCCAGTATCAACCCTTGGGGCACACCACGAGTTACAGGCCTTCAGCTAGGCTGTGATGCTGATAAAAACCTTGAACCCTGCTATTCAGCCAGTTCTCAATCCACCTCACTACCTGCTTCTCCAGCCTGCAGATTTTGGACTTGCCTATGAGAATATAATGGGAGATAGTGCGAAAAGCCATTGTGGAACTTCAGGTAGACAACATTCATTGCTCTCCCCTCTGCTATCCATCTAGTTGTCCCAACATAAACGGAGAAAAGAAGGAAAAGCACTTGAGCATCTTTGACTTTAGGAGGGTGAGAGAGACTGAATGAACTGAGATCTTTAACCTGATGAAGGCAGTAGCAGAGGTGGTGACATAATGGTCTGCAAGCCTACTCTAGAACCAGAATAATTTTATCTCCATGGTGAGTAGAAGTAGTAATGGACTTGAACTTCAGGAAGATGGATTAGAAGTAGTTTTTGGTGACATTCTCTTGAAAAAAAAATAATTGAAATGTTTAAATATCTTGTTGGGAGACTCTGGTTTGCTCTTGGAGAACACAGAAAATAAGTAAGTACCTATCGAGAATGATAGATTTATATGATCAAAGCATGATTTATACTGTGCCTGAAGTAAGGTGCAGAAATGACCTCTTAATGTCCCTTATGACAATATTCAAAAACCTGTGGCCAATTCTCTATGCTAAAACACTGTATATGTGTATTACCAGAAGTATGGTTGGAACTTGGATATTTGTATATCAGTGTCAATGAAACCAATTTGCAAACTTTTCTGGATTGTGTGTATGATCACTGAAGAGTCAGTTCTTCAGCCACTGGAATTAAAGACAGGCTACTGGGGTGAATTTACAGGGATTTGGGCTTGTAAATTTTAAGCATGTTGCCCAATCAAAAATTAGTTTAGGCTTAGTAAAACTGTTCATTAAAGCTTAGGTGTCAATCCAACCCCAAGAGGAAACCCAGATTTGTGTGCAGTGGATAAAGTTTCACTGAATTGAAGATGTGATTGCAGCTTGGCAAAATCCAAGCAAATGTAACCAGCTCAATGCACTGAAGTGTCATTTCTGCAGGAAACTGACAGTTGTGCTTGTGGATAGCACATGGGAGCTGCCTCTGCATGCTGGTATTTCCTGTTCTAAATCACCTTATGTGTTTGGAGATAATGTATTGCCTATCAGGAAACTAGCTTGGCTCATTTTACATACTGGAAGGTACAGAATTGGTAAAAATCCAGCCATTCCAAAAGGATAGAGGCTCACTGCAGTCTGTCAGCTAACTGCAGATTACTTCAGGTTAGGGGGCAGAGCTCATAAGACGTGTGTGATGCTGCAAAGTGCTGATGACAGGCAGGAGACTGTTGGGAGGAAAGCAAGAAGGAAAGACACTCTACTCATTGACAGGCTAAAATGGTAGCAGTAAGGCTAAAGACTTCTGATCTAATTCCTGTTTCTGCATCCTGTCTACCTGCTGGGACTTTGGCAAGACCAATAAATCTGTTATTCAAGTGTTCAAAGTTTCTCTAGCTGGGAAGCTTTTTGGAAATGTTTGTTAACTGGCAATGGAATTATTCAAACGAATGCAGTTACAGGGCTGAGAAATACTCTGGTTGATTTATTTTATGGAGGTAATTTGTTGTATACATTAAAGAAACATAATATTAGGTATCTCAAATACTTAATCTACTTTATGAAGTGGGGTGTAAATAACATTATCACAAAGTTCCATCAGATTTAGCTATCATGGGGTAAAGGTATGACTAGTACACATATTATGCTGTAGACTGACTTGTGAGACACGACAACCAGCAGTGCAAGTGAACTTTTATCTTCCCATCTTCCTAATGTCATAATACTGCATGTCTGGTTCTTATTGCTGCAACAAAAAGGTCATGACTTTGAAGAAAAAGAAAAAACCCCAAATATTTTTGTGAAAGTCTAGAAAGACACTATGATATGATTTGGAAAATTTATCCATTCTATGTTTACTAAAAATATTTTTAAATGTGATGGTTAGACTAAGAACATAAGAAACTGTCTTTTTTTTTCCCCCTCTAGGTGGGTTACCAGAGTAATCTGTCTAGCAGAGATGAATTTACCCTTTTTTTTAGTGAAGCTACAGCTTGGAGCTTTTGAAAAATCGAACCATTAGTCTTGTCAGGTTTTTTTTATATATTGTACATTTGGCTCAGACACTCACACTCTCGTGCTTAATCACTTGAATGAGTAAATCCAACAATATGCTCCAGATTGTGATGTACAGTGCACTCTTAAGGGCAACATCTCTCTATTTGAGATCGTGTTATTTTTACTCTTCAGCATGAAGTCTGGGATTTCTTGAAAATGTAATGCATGTTTAGTAGCAATTTAAATACAGTAAAATTGTATGATTTCAAGGCACTTGTAAAGGTCAATGTGCTACCAGCACTGGACTGTCTTCAAAAGTAATGAGAATTAGTGATTTCAGAACACTTAATAAGATATTGTGTTCGCATCTTTAGATGCACACAAAATCTACAATTATAATCTGTATCCGAATATAATCAGTGAATCCTTTTTAAAAAAAAAAAGTGGCAATTCTAGATATCTCCCACTCCCACCCTGTTGGGAGTAAAGCCTCTGAACCAAAAGTGTGATATAGTGCAGTGCAAAAGAAGTTTCTGTGCAAAATGGGAACTAGCCTCAGTGGTCTCAAATGCATATGGGTAGATGTGAAATTGGCATGTCATGTTAATATTAATTGTGAATTTCTTTAGGAATTCCCCTGGAAATTAGTACCCGCTGATCTTTTTATACTGCATCATGATGGACATAGGCAGTGAACCATTATGTGGTTTATTTTAATAATAAATATTAACAAAACGCAAAGCTATGCTTTAGAAATCTATGAGTATGTGAAGAGCACAATTTTTTTTCTTAAACTTTGAACTACTGTTATTTTTTTGGTTTGGTTTTTTTTGTTTGTTTGAGTTTTTTTTTTTTTCTTTTCTTTTCTTTTTGCTTCTTCTAGTTTGCCAGATTTTCTAACTAGAATTGGTGGAATTTCACTATCATCTTGTGAGCAAATGGTTAATAAAAAACCATTTCAATATGCATGGGCCTGAAGCTGCATGTGTTGCTCATCAGAAAAAAATGTGTTTAAAAATAAAAAAGTAGATATCAATTAAAGTGCTGGGTACAATTGACTAAATATGAAGAAAGATAGCTACCTTAATTAAAAGTGTGCTCTATTTATGCCTACATTTGACCGGAAAAACAAAGTCTTTTTAGAGCAAACGTGGTTTGTCCAGGGTGTGCTGCTGTTTCCTATCTCATCTGAGTCCAGGAAACACAGCAGCTTATTTCTGTTTAAATCAGCTAAAATTACCCATAGTTCTACAAGTCACACATTTACATCACTACTGTAGCTGTTGATAACTTATGTCAAGTTTTTTATTATATCCATGCATGGTTCTTAAATGAGCTGTTTGCTGTGAAGCTTAGCTAACCACTGAGTGACCTTTTGTTCATAATTGTGTGTGCATAATAGAAGAAAGTTCCTCTGTTGCTCTTAAAGTCCACATTTACATAATTTCACATTTCTCAGTGAGAGTTCCATCAGCTTAGTGGGTACAAAATCTCCCTTTTCACTTCTTTCAGTTTAAGTATTTCATGGATATCAAAAATAATGGTGTTAGCTATCAATTTCATTCCTATGGATCATCCTAGATAAAAAACATAAATTACATTTTAGGTTTGTAAAGTCTGATACATTAAAGTTTTAGGTGATTACCACAGAATATGCACATAAAAGGTAGCTTTAGATCAAGAACCAGACTATTGACTGAAGCTCTGATTTCTGCTCTCTTTCCTCCCCTGACATAAGCCATTTCTCCCCATATGTTAGAAAGCTGAATCCTTTCTTCAAGAAATGGAACTAATCATATTCTTCCAGCTCCACTGTATTTTCCTAAAGGCTATTCCTTTTTAGTTTCTCCCAGCTCCTCTTCTCAGAGCTGAATGCTTTCTGGAGTGTAGGAATGCCTTTCTAACTTGTCCAGACACTTTTTTTTTGTTTTATTTTTTTTCCTCCAAGAGTACTTCAGGCAGATGTAGAAATGAATCTGTTGTAGGGAAGACTAAGCAAATATCCCGTGTGTTTTCAGCTTTATATTATCCTGAAGATGCTTCAGGCTTTCCTCATTTTTTCATAGCCCTAGATTGTCTTGAAGCTTACCTGCCTATTTTGCTTAGAGTAAAACCATTAATGTGGTTGAAACTGTTTCTAAAGTACCTCCATGACCACCAGAGTTATCCCATTCTAAAATGCAGGATATTAACAGCACAGGATGTGCTTTTTGACTGTGTTCAGGGTTGGGGATGTCTCTGCTCTAGTTATGCTGACTTCATCCTACTGCTGAGGTCTCCTACTAAGCACTGAACTCTGCAGATCTGGAAATGATCAGAGGTAAGAGCCTGGAGAACAGGACTTTTTCTTATCAAGTAACACAAGATAAGGCACACAAGCAAAGTGATGGGAAATATTATTGGTCACTGAATAGGTAGAAAGAAATCAGGGAAAAACAGCTGTTAACCAAGTGAGAGGAAAATAACACCTTTTTTTTTTTTAAATTCTGTAGGTACTATATGTAATAAGGCAGTCCTTGTAGAACAACACTTCTAAGTCACCTCTTAAGTGTAGATTTCAAATAATTTCCTAAGGATGGGCAAGTATAATTTTCATGGCTAGACTGGGAAGTGAAGGCATAAAACTGAAGTGGTCATTTAGAGTTCTCATTGTAGAGTCCCATTCTCCAGGGTCTGGTTAGAGAAGATGCGGTGAAAGACTGTATTTCACTTTTTTTTTTTTTTTTTTTTTTTTTTCTTTGCTTTTTTCTGTTTTGAAATATTAAAGTATCTTTACAAATGTGTTTTCTTGCATGACTGTCCCTGCTTCACATGTATCAAAAGCCAGAGAGAGTTTTTTACAAGCACAGGTCTGGCTTGTAATGTTATTTCATCTGCTTGACAAATAGCGTCTTCACATTGCTCCTCCTGCCATTACATTTTTCATGGCTTAGCATGTTCTCAGGGGAAAAGGAGCTAGAAAAGGCTCTCATGTTTTCTTGTCTAAGACAACTGATAGGATTTTACGCCATTCTTTCTTTTCAGTGTGATTTCACTTCAATCTCTAAGTACAGTCAGGAATGATATACAATGGGTATGTGTAGAGGCCTTCTCTTTAATTTTCTTTTGTAAAATTGGTTTATTGATATTACTATTTCAATAATGTAGTAGCACGTGTTAACACTGGTTAATGTGTGGTGTTCTTTTTACCTGACAAACTTCTTGAGAGAAGATCCGTCATTGGCTTCATGTGTCATCTACGACTGGCAGACTTCAGTATCTGCATTTAAGAGAATTTGCTGAGGGTTGATGCAGGATGCTGGGTTGTACTTCTCAGGGTCTGAGCATGAATTTAAGCTTTAATTCTAAGAACAATGTGTTTGACCTCTCTCTTGTATTTTTGCTAAATTATATAAAAATGGTAGAAGTGGTACACAGTTGTGCTGGCCTGAAAAGAAATTAAAGAAGTCATGTGAGTAGTATTTTCTGCTTTATTAGCATATCACTAAAAGTGATTATTTTGGATAAAGCAGTGAGAAATAGCAGTTTCTTCCCCTCTCTTTTTCTCTATTTGTTTAAAGGAGAGTTTAAGTGTAACACATTCCGAATAACTTAAAGATATAAATATTCTTTTTTCTCTTTCAATTCTGAGAGATGGTTGCTGTACCACTTGCCCCAAAAGGAGCAGAAAAGATATTTAGAAGAAAAGAATCTGTTCTTTTGCCCTTTCTCATGGAGTAACAAAGTCCTACTGAAATGCCCACACTGATCTAAAAAAATAAAACAGTGAGCTCTGGCTTTTCCTAATCCAACTATGTAGCCCAATGATGATACCTGTTTTCTGTGCCATCTAAAGAAATATTTCACATAGTAGCTTTTCAAAAGAGCACTCAGAGGGTTTGGTGGGTGGGATAGACTGTGGTCTAAGCAAGTAATCTTGCATCTCTGAAATTGAATTTAAATTACTAGTGAGCATATTTGGTCCTTTTTTTTTGTCCATAAAGAAATGTTTATTTGGTGCTTTGTTCCAAGATTGCATTTTGACAGTGGCATTAGATGGACTGTTTAACTTTTTATCAAGCAGAAGAAAACATGTAGTAATTGCCATATTGGATTGTGTTTGTGGTCTGTCTAATGTACTACCATTTCTCTGATGACCATACCAGATGCTTGAGATGAGGATGGTAGACCCCATAGGAATTAGAGGCTTCTATGAAAATTTCATTCTAATCCCTTCTAATGAGAAATTGAGCTAAAACTGAAGCAGGAGCTTTTATCCTTTCCAGCAGTCTTCTTAGGTTGGTATGACTCTAACTCCTCTAAATATTCTTATCTGTGTCCAGATCTGATTTGCCTTTGGATAGTAGTGTTTGTTTTTTTTTTTTAACTTATGACAATAAATGGCATGAACGGTGATAAAATCAGATAAATTCTAATGTAGTTGAATGTCCCATTTCCTCTTGAATGAGTCTTCCCCAATGTATTGCACACCACATTGTGGTTTGCAAAGTAAACAGCAATGCAGAAGGCAGCTACTATCTTCATGATTTTTCACTGAGGGTAGTCAAACTATGGTTATAGACTAACTACTGCCTGTATGCAGTCTGAGAGGCTCAGCACCTTCCCCACACCCATCTTCTCAAAATCCTGTTTCTTGAGTATTTCAAACTGGGCACCACAAATCACTGATTTGCAAACTCCCATTGATTCTGTGACTTTTCTAGTGAGGATTGATTTAATCAGGATATAATTTTATTTTAGATTTGCATGCCATATTACAGCTAAAACAGGTATTTTCAATACTTGTTTGGAACAGGCATGGATTAATAAGTGAGCTATATTTTTAGAATGCTTCAAAGTCTATGGCATGTGATTAGATGCTTTTATTCCCAGGTGAAATCTTAGATTTAGTTGTCACTAAGGAAGGCATTTTATAAAGCACATTTGCGTGCTGTCTCTAACCCATCTTTTCTAGGAGTGGATAACTTTCTTTTGCATGTCTGTGATATATCCAGTCGTGTCATATAAAACACACAGACTCTAACTGGAGTGATGGAACCTCCTTGGTGAGAAGCAATAGCCTGGCTTCAGTTACATCTGTGTAAGTCTGGATTCTTCTCCTCTGTTCTCAAAGATATTAGTGTGATTCTGGATGTGGTTGGGAATGTAACTGGAGCAGTTGGCTGTGTAATGTTAGAGCATCTCATGGGCAGGGTCTTGATGGAGTCTGCCTGGGACTGGAAACACCCTCAGGTACCTCAAGAAGTCAGATGCCAGAAAATATCTCTATTTGCAAGAAATGTCTGATGGGGATAGGGCTTTGACTGACACCAGTATCAGCATGTGCATGGTAGCTGGGAACCTCATGAGTGTGAGACAGACTTCAGAGGATTGGAGGGAGTTCATTCAAGAGACTGCAAGTCTCTGCCAAATGGATTGTCTCTAAAGAAAGAGATCTGTAAATAGCTTAATTACAGTAATCAACTCTTGAGTTTATCCTAGAGCTCTACACGAAGAAAAGTTGACCATGATTATTGAAGATGTCACCTACCTTTCCCAGCTTCTGGATTACAGTTTTTTTTTTGTTAAACCCTGAACATCTCTGTACATAATTAAAGAGCACATTCTTTATCTAGGAATTAAATCGAATACATTGCATAAAGTATTAAAAGGGACTGAATTTATTAATTTCAAGACCAGAGTTATAGCTTGGTGCCATTAAAAACCAAGTTTATTTTTGATGACTTCAGCACTGAAATGGTACTAACAGTGCAGTCTTGGTGCATAAACTCCTGTGACTGTCTTGCAGAAAGTATCTGATTTCCACCCCTAATCCTCCTTATTTTCCCCATTTCTGAATTTTTTTTCAGAATGGTTAAATAGCTTACAGTGGTTAAATTGGTTAAATGTATTTTTCATCACAGTCATGGCACTTTATGAAGCCTTGGATTCTATTAGACAAGATGCTTCATGGATATGGCTTAAAAAAGGTCTCAGTGGTTGTGAGGAAAATACAGTGATTCACCACAGTGGACACCAATGTAAAATTTGTACTTCCAGTGGCCTCAGAGTTGGGGGAGGTGGTTTTTGGTTGTGTTTTTTTTTTGTTTTGTTTTGTGGGTTTTTTTGTTTTATTTTTGGGGGTTTTTTTGGTTGTTGTTGGCGTTTTTTTTGCTAAGGTTTTGCCCCAGGACAGCTTTAGAAAGGGATTTGGAGGGGAAAATTGTGGAGCTTTGAGGATGGATGAATGTAAGTTCCATGCAACAGAACACTTCTATGTCCTCAGTAGCATCTCAGAAGAGTAATGTAGGTAGACAATGTGGAGGAATAAGTCTGAAAAGTATTTTATTTTTTTTTTCCCTATTTGCTTGCTTAAAAAATGCAGTTATAAGTAGTAATTTTTTCTACACTGGAAACGCATTTGTGGCTGAATATCAGCAACAATATTGTAGAAAGCTGATGCAGAGAACTAGTGTAAGCTATGTAAATACATATTTAAAATGGAAAAAAAAATCAAAAAGACAATCCCCCCAAAAACTTCCCAACAATTTTCTGCCTTTTCTATTTTGAGTAAGGAAGAGCAAATGTGAACACTTTACAGGAACTGAACAGCCCCAGTGTATTTTAAGAAGACTTGTTATACTACATTGGAAACATAAAGGTTAAATAATGGAGAATGCTCAAGCTATCCCAGAAATGTGTGTATGTCTTGTTTAAACAAAAGTATCTTTTTAGGTAGATTTGAAGTTGTTTGAGAAGAAAGATTAGTGGAGGCAAGCTCTGCTTGGACATCCCATTCACAACTTTCTAGCAGTTAAAAGTAACTCAATTGATTTAACCTGCACTAAAATTAGCTTTTTAAAGCCAGTAGAGTCTTTGCCTTAATTTTGGGAGCAACCAAAATGGTTACAGTGCCTGAATAACCAGTGCTGTTTTCTCTGTAGATCCTGTTGAAGAAATGGATATTTGTGTTGGTCATAGAGCTGGGAGACTAAAGTTTCCTAGGTTTTGGTGGTTGCCCTAAAGAAAGGTTTCTTACCTTCAATGGGAATTTTCATTCTTATATAAAGCTTTAGTATTTGTATACTTTTGCTATGATAGACTATAAAAATAGTATTTAATCAGTTTTCCATCCTATATTTTTCCAATCACTGTAAAATATTAGATCTGTGTTCAAATGTTTGGTTTTTGTGCCTTAAGCAATTACTGTATCTACCAGAAGATTTACTGAAATAATGCTTGGTTCTTAGACAAAATGTTTTACTGGGTTTTGATCTACACTTTCGGGAAAGCCTTAGGATCTAATGTATTTTTCTCATCTTATAAAATAATCACATACTCTAAAACTGGGGAAAACATATTTTCTGGATTTTTCTAATACTTTGGGTTCATCCCTTCCACTTGGGCAGGTGCTGTGGTGCACATCTTGACACAGCTTGGATGCAGATGGAGGTGAGACAGAAAAAGTGGGAGGGCAGAAAACAAGCTATGGAAAAGAAGACCAGGGGTGAGGAGTCCAAAAGCACACTAAACTTGTTGTTGAGCAAGTATTGAAGTCTCAAAGTGATTCTCATGGTGTCAGGATACAAGCAGGCTGATATAATCATTGGGCAGCATCAAAGAGGGGTGAGGCTGTCCCTACCTCCCACCTCAGTGGTGAAGACCAAGGGCCTTGTGCAGGTAGTAAAAATCTTCACTAACTTGCTAGTAAATAATTTCTAAATGGAATTCTTTCAAAACCTTCTGTGTGGGTTTGCCAGCATCACTTACAGCCAGGAGTAAATTAGTAGGGGATATATACTGACAGGGTGGGCTCTCTTCCCAGTCAGGTTACTGATTTCCTAGATTATTGGTTTGAATTCTGTCTCAACATAGACTTGCTTTTCCTGGTAGATGTACTATTCCTCTCCTTCTGTAAGCTGCTAATGCCATTAGACTTTTGTAATGCCATTAGACAAGTAAACTTCAGAGGAGAGTTGGACTTGAGTAGACCAAAGAACGTTTGGAGCATATCATGCATCACACCTTCTCTGATTTGTTGTTTAGGGTGTAAAATTCATACCTGATCTAAACTCACTGTGACTGTGTGACTCTGCGTGCTTGACTGTGCAGCCACGGATGTATGGATTTCCTGTTTTCAGAAAGGCATGGAGCATGCATATATTATTGAGAAATGCATTTTTAATTTTTTTAGTAGATTAGTGGTATCTGTGGAACACCAAGAGGCACAGCATGTGATTCTAGAAATCTGCAGGAATCTCCAGACATTTCAAAATCCCAACAGTCTCCAGCATTTGCAACCCTGCTTGAGTCAGAAACAATAGAAGAGCTGTGCTTGCAACTTTGCCCCTTTTTTTTTTTTTTCATTGCTGGTGGGATACTGTAGATTTTAGTAGTAATGACTTTCATATGAAATAACATTTAAATAATTATAAGAAATTATTTGCAGAAACTGTATAAAGCTGTAAAGTTAAACCAACAAATGCATTTAGATAAAAGCCACTTGTGTTCTATCAAAGGAATTGTCTTTTTCACAGCATATTTGCAGATGACAATTCCTGAATATACAAAAATCAGCCATTGAAAAAGCTGAGGACAATCCCTTCTGTGAAGGCTAGTTATAACATAAAGTGTGATGAATAGATATTTTCTACATGGGGCTTCAGAGAGAATACTTAAACATTTACATGACTTTCTGGGACACCTGGCTCAGGCTTTTGCTTGTGAGCGAGAGGCATTGACAAAGAATGCTTATAAAGGCCAGAAAAACCCAAACCCACCTTTTATTCACTCGAGACACTTCACGTCAAAGGAACCCATCACTTCTTTCATGCAAATGCTGTGGGGATTGCTTCACCCAGGACTGGAAAGCAGCCAGACTGCATAGCATGACAGCTACTCAGCAGTCCACAGCAAAGCTGTACACCACGAAGGAGCAGGAAGGGATTGTTGGTTTTAAATCTGATACACATTTGCAGCAAATGTTCAGAAAGCACTTGATTTCTGTGTTTTGACCACGTCTTCTCTAATGTGCCATTTCATGAGCTTTATGGTATAGCCTCAAACCTTCACTTTTTCCCCTGTATGAAGTATTAAAATAGCATGTCTCTACATAATTAAATGGTCATAGAACTGTGTGCCTACTCCATCTCTTAATAGCTGCAAAATGGCATCCTTACCTCTGCAACCACTGCTCGAGATTCTCTATGCTTATTTACTAGACATTAAGTTGTACCCAAAGGAAGCTAAGGTTTTTCTTGGTTTTGGTATTTTCTCACAACAGCTCTAGCACCTTTTAAATTTTTTTTCTCTCATGTGTGACTTCTCAAGACCTGCATATTGAAGGAAAATTACTGAATTCTTCCAATGTAAAGTCTTTTTCTTAATGCAGCCTGCTCAATTTTCAAACACTTAAAATTGAACCTTGTAACTTGGTGTTAATTTCAAAATAACCTTTCTTAGAATTAAAAATTCTACTGCTGAAAGTATTCTCCATTTTTCCTCAAGCATTTTCCAGCTGCCTTGAGGCAATGGATATTCTGGCTTTCCAAACAGAATAATCTCAATTCCTATGGGGTTCAGGTCCCTCCAGGTACCACATGGAGATATAGAAGCATTAAGCATTCTCCACAGAAGATTTTTCTACTGAGCATTACTGAGCAGACCTGAAATTAGCAAGTGGGTAGCTACACCATTTATATCTTATATAAGAAAAAGTGAGCAGGATTTAAGGAATTAATTGAAATGAGACTGTATGAAGTCTCATTCTTTCCTATCAGGAAGAAAACTCTCTTTCAGATGAGAAGTTATTTAATCATGTACTTGCCTCCAGAACCTGAAGTTATATCATCTTGGTTTATTTTTAGACTTCCATTTTTAAATATCAAACATGATCCCTGCTACAGAGTTGCATTGATGTGTATTTGAATACTTGTGTACAACAAATAAAATAACCAAACAACTTCCTGCAGGACAAAGCAGATGAAACACTTTTTTCCCAAAGAAATGTCAAGATGCAGGTGACATCCCTTTCATTGCGAGGTGTCTGCTTTTGAATATCAGAGTATTTACAGAACAGAGAGGGAGTAATGCACCTTGTTCTTCAGAGTTTTTACAGACTATAAATGTAGCAGGGTTTGGGTTTGGTGTGTTTTTTTTTTTTTTGAGAGAGGTTGTTGGGGTAATGATCTCTTTAGAAAGGCTGCTTTTAGATTACAATAAAATCATGTGGCCAATATTTTCTTTTTGAGTTGTATACAGAGAAGCATGCATGACAACAAAATCTGAATGTGCTGAATACGTACTTGTCATAGCAAATAAATTCACTAATTGGATGTACAGGGCTGTTTGAGTTATGGCATCTACTGTCTATCACTTCATGAGGCATTTGGATTTTCCAGAACTGTTCTTAGCTATGCTCTGTACACGTAAAAATAACTTTTTAAAAGTGTCTCAATGATTTGGGAATACAGCTGCATTAAAACAAGCCTATACCCTGTGTTTGCAATCACTTTTTTCCAAAAATGTACTTTCATGGCCAAACCCAAAGGTTTTATTGTTAAATTTTCACAGTGGATAGATGTAGAATTACGGGGGAGACTGGCTGAAAAGGTAACAGGAAGGATCAGTCCTGCAAGGCAGCACATGACTTAGTTGTGGAGTTCTGTGTCATGAGACTATGCAAGGGATGCTTTAAGAGAAAGCTGATGCATCAGTAAAAGTTAGAAACTTGGATAATTATTGGATGCAGTGGCCAGAATGAAAAGTGTTGTGTACTTCTGAAAACATTGAAGGCACTGGGATATGTGGGGTAAAGGTTGCTCTCTTTAACCTTTTTTTTAATTACATCTTTGTTACTTGGTCATGCACTTCACTGTTACCCTTGCTGGGCCTGTGTGTGATTTGGTCTAGCTGCTCTTAGTTTCTCAGTTTTGTATCAGTATGCTTATAACTGGCTTCTATAAAAGACTAGTGCTGGCTCCACAGATGCCTGAAGCCACAAAGGTCTGGTTTTTGCTTCTCTTTTGTTGTCTTTATAACAAGAGGTTGTAAGACATATGGTATATTTGTGGGTCCCAGGCAAATTTAAATCTTAATCAATGATATGTTAGAGAGAGACTCTGAAAATTAGGAAAAAAGCTCGCAAAAAGAAAAGCAAAATACTCAAAAGATGTCTAAAATATGTATTTAGAACTGTAATTCACCCTAAATCTTGATAGATTTATGCACAGCTATGTTCTTGATTTGCTTATGAAGGAAGATCACAATGCTGGTTTTTCAGTGATGGGTGCTGTATTATCTGATCCCAAAGTGATAAAACTGCATATGTGACCAGCTAGAGATGGTGATGGATTGTTTAACTGAAACTCTGGGTAAGTTTTCTTTGACACACATTATTTTTGAGGAGAAATTTCTTCAGAGCTATATTTGCTTAAGAGGCTAGAAAAGAAGAAAAAATTCTTGGATGTTTAAACTTTTCTCATTTGTTGAGATCACAGTTAGAGGCTTTTATTCTGCAAACAGGGATGGCAGAACAAAGTTTTTGCGGCCTGTCAGAGAAGGAATGGATATGCTAGAAATACACTTGGCATCTCTACTCAAACCTTGCAAGGGTAAAAAGGGATCTGGATTTGTAGTGACATACGAGCTGTTGTCAAGGTTGCCGCAGCCTTGTGGTTCATGGAAACCACAAAGAACCAGAAGGAAATTCCTCATGCCAGCAATGGAAACACACCAGGAATTCCTACTCAGCCCTGGCTCATGGCTTATGTCTCTCTTATGTTGTTCTCACTAGAATTGGTCACTTGGCTGGATTTTGGAAGAAAGAACAATACTGGTAATAGCTACAAGGGAGTTTTTAACAGTGTGCTTCCATCTTTACTGTTGGCTGTCCATGGTACTTTCATTACTAACAAACTAAGTCAGTCAGACTTATTTAAACGCAAATTGTGTGTTGCATTCATTTCCTCTCCTTCCCCTGTGTACTACTGCATGTAAAATGACTGAAAAAAAAATGTTTTAGAAAGTATTGAACTAGTATGTGGGGTGTTTTTTTCCAAATTGTTTTGCTTGGTTTTCCTCTCCCCTAATTTCCTTTGACTCTCTGTCTCCTATATCTTTGATAGGGAGCTCATCAGGGTTGCATCTCTTATAGACAACTTTGGTCATGTGCAGTTCAAGGTTGTTGAACTTGCACTGCTTGTGCAGATCAGGATGTGTTTCCCTGTAGGAAATGTTCTGTTGCAAATGGCTTCTCATGAGAGGCTGGTTAATCTAGTTTCCCAGAAAATTTTTATTGTAAAAATCTGATTTAGAGGTTTGATATCTTTAATTTTTTTGCCATTATGAATTCTAAGTTAAGTAAAATCATTGCCTTTGAAGAACTAGTAACACACCTCTTACGTACAGCTGTTTAGTAGATCAAAGTTCCCTATAGAGATATAGATAATGAAAGAATATTACTCTCCAGGCAGATTGTGCTGAGCACTGCTCTCCACAAACACTGCTGGACTTTACAGGCCCCCCCAATCAGCCTGTGCCCATAGCCTGTAGGCTTAGAGAGCTGGACTGTGTTCAGAGGACCAATGGTTGGTAGAGATTTGTATATTTTTAGCACTCTGTGTCATCCTAATTGATGGACATAGGTTGGCATTATATATTAGGCTCGATTCCTGGGATATATTTGGCCTATTTAACAATGCTATCTTTAGAATATCATCAGCATGCTAATCCTCATTAGTTGTATGAATGGCATATCTTGGTGTCATTTAACTAGATGAATTGATTCTGTTGGCCTTTGCTACTCTACTGTGTTTTTCATAAGCTCATGCAGTAGCCATTTAAAATATAATGAAACTAAGAATTTTTCTTTGTATTTTCTTGTTTTATTTTTGTTTTTAAGTCTGTGTTGTTATGAAAAGGGTGAGACTTTGATGGCTTTTTTGTCACAACTTTCAATCTGTCTATCTACTACCTCTGCTTTTGTCTCTCAACACACCTCTGACTTCTGCTGTGACTGAATATTATGTAACTATGGGATTAGTTTGTATTGGGCTATAAGAAAAAGAAGGAAACATAATTTCTGCTGCTTAACAAGGTCATCATTACAATTTGCAATATGGCTTGGCTAAAACAAGTCAGAAGTATCTTTTTCTGCTGGTGGTTGAACTCTTCTGGGACTTACAGATGGGCATTGTGGCCGAGATGAAAGCCCCATTTGGGACTTTGTGATGTCTCTGAGCCTACTGAGCTGCTGATAGGCAGAATCTTAACTAACAGTAGAAGTATTATACCCTGCCTGCTTTCTCAGCAGCTGTAACTTGAGCTCATACCACAGTCTTCTGTTTGTTTGTTAGTAATTTTCTAATAATTTGTCAAGTTCAGCTCACGCTCTCACTGCTCAGCTGATGTTTGGGTGGATGTTCTGTAAGTGCCCTCAGATCTTTCTGAATCATTATGACGAATGTAAAGTTTGTTTTGAAGTAGATATGCTTTTTTGTCACTTTGCTACTTAGTGTTTTCTGGGCTATTTACTAATGTCACGTGCATAATATTTTATTTAAAATCTTGTAGGATTCCACAGTAAAAGCTGATTAGTAAACTACTTACGTGTAAGAGATGTTACAATCAGGGGCATGGGTGGCATATAGCTTTACCTGCAGATGTGTGAGTAGGTTAATCTGCCCCTGATAATTTTTTGTTGTTTTTGATTTTTTTTTTTTTTGTTTCAATTTACCTGTGCTCTTTTAGCTACATTCTTCAGCGTGGCACTGCTGTTCTCATTGAGGTAAATTGCAAACACAGGTGAACCTAGTACTTAATAGTAAGACTGTGGAATAACAAGATATTGAGGACATAACTCTGCTGATTGTACCCTCACATGGGAGAGGAGTGTAGGAGATTAGCAACATGATGGGTTCATGGTGGTATTGACTTGAGGAACTTTTTTCATTTTTAGGTCTGCAAAAAGGCAAAGCTGTAATTAGGAAATCTAAGAAATATTATAGGAAAGTGGATAAAGGCATGGGTATGATGATACTTATGCTGTATTAGTACCCCAGAACACTCTAACATCTTTGTTTAAAGGAATTATAGGGGTGATATGCCTTTTTCAAAATAACATTTGGATTGCTTTCTTCAGTAACCAAATGGAAAGGTAAGATGGGACAATGAGATGCCATGGTGGTGCTAAACACTGAGCAGCTTGTGTGGCCAGTAGAAACTGTGTGATATAATCTGATCTACTAGTTACTGCAACCAAGGAAATACTTAAGAAATTAATTTGAAAAATAAGTGGAAAAAGACATTTAAGGATGTTGTAGAGCAATCTAGGTTGAAAAGGATCTCTGAAAGTCACCTGGTCCAATCCTGCTCTGAAGCAGAGCCAGCTGTGGTTCTTGAAGTGCTTCTCATAGTTGTGCTTATAGCAAGATGCTTAACATGCCCCATAAGAGAGAAACAATAGTTTTAATTTTAGTCATTCCAGAATAATGGGTAGAAGTGGACATAGTTAATGTGAAGGTTATTCATTTAGGCAATGCCTAAATTTAATTTGATAGCTAACACTACAGTACCCCAAAGACCGCAAAAGTAGAATAAATAAAGTGCCATGGTTCCACATAATTTCTCTGTTTCAATGTAACCTTTTAACATTGTATTTTTAATTTTTTAAAATGAAATAGCACTTAAACCGCCTAATGAGGCCAGAGCCAATGGAATGTTTTGAAAGGGAAGAATATGTTTTGGCAATTCTGCTTGATACATGTCAGAATATTTAGAGTCGGATCCAGATTAGAATTGAAACCATATCCCCCTACTACCATGAAGTTATACATTGTTAAGGCTGCTTCCAAAAGCAAAATGTCTCTATCTGGTTTTGTTCTCTGTCCTGAGTGCTTAAACAAGTTGAGTGGCTTTTGTGTCAAAAATAATTTAAGTGTCTTCTTATTTATGTGGAAAAATAAGTTAGATTCCTTCCAAGTACAAGTTAATCACAGAGAACTGTTTTTGATGTGATTTTTTGGTGGCATCCTAGGAGAAAAAGGTTGGGGAATTGAGAAATAATTGTGGTGTTAAAATGCTCGACTTCAGCTCCATCAGTTCAAAATGCTTATGAAAGGACATTAGTTTTAATGTCACTTGAAGAAATTAAAGTATATTTGACCTTTTGATCATCAAATAAATGATGCATCCTACCTCTGGGGAGATGTGTTTACATAATGAAAGGTTTCTAGGGCTGAACATCAAATCAAGCTTGCTCAGTGTCTATCTGGAGCAAATCACCTTGTCCTTGGTGATGATTTTATGTTTTTTTTGTTCTCCATTACAGAGGCTGTGTGCTAGCTTTTGAAATAAAATGTGGGACACTGCCATGTCTGTTGTTGTTGCCAAGTATTTACACTGACCTGTTTCCATCACTTACTCAGAACACATTTTCAGTCTGGCTGAGTACAGTGCAGATGTGAAACAGTTGGATATTCTTAAATATGGTGGGGGTTTTTTGTTGGTTTTTTTTTTAAGACAGTGCTGTGAGGCTCATACAGCCCCTGACACAGAGGATGAGGAATGAGATGTGCTGGCAGTTGAAAGTGAGAACCGATTGAATTGAGAAGGAGACATCTCAAGTATGAATTCCAAGGTACTGTGGTAGCCCTAAAGAGTCCTGAAGATTATCAGTGAGACAAGGACTGGGTAAAGGCCAAGGCAAGATATTCAACTGAAAAATTGATTTCCCACCATTTAATGGTTTTATTATCGAAACAAGTTTTAGTTTGTTTTCCTGTTCTCACACATCGCTTGTGTATGATGAAACAAAAAAGTTTTGGGGAGTGAACTAGGAAAAGCTTGTGGTGAAGTGGTTTTGGTGTTATGAAGGAAAAAAAGTTTTTTCCCTTGTTCTGAAGTCCTGCCCTTTTAAAACATGTAAAACTCATGGGAGATCCATTCCCCTGCAAATTATTGAACCACTGTAGGACAGACATCTAATGAAGATTCAAAAGGCTAGAAATTTTTTAAACAATGGCAGTTAAAACAAGTTGTAATATTTACTATGGAGCCTGAAACAACCAAGTATGAGATGCTGTGTCAGTGATTGGCACAGCAACAGTGTGAATTTACAGTTGGTATAGATTTAGCAGTGTGGGGAAGAATTATTTCTCATGTTTTCCTATGAGCAAAGATGCCTAAAAAAATGTGATATTTGCAAAGTCCCAGGAAGTCTCTGCTATAAAAAAAAGTTGAATGTAGGTTTCCCAAATCCTGATCCAGTGCTTAAGTGATCAAAAAATTGGATATTCATAGAGATCACATTAACTAATTTTTCCTAACATAATAATGACCCTTTCAGAGGTGCTGTAGGCTGTGTAGCAGGAGGATTCTTTCCTTTTGGGGTTGCTTTGCAAAAAAAAAACCTATGCTATTTTAAGTCATAATTTAATTTTTATGATATTGCATAAGCTAAGGGTACTACCCCAGTGATTATGCAATGGAAGTTGTGCTTCTTAGCTTTAAAACACCAGCTCTTCTTCATTATGGAGACCTTCAGCCTCCAACACCAAAGAAAGTCCTGTTGGGACAATGGATTAGTTTACAGCTGCTGATGTCTAAATAAAAAATTAGATGCCACAATAGAGCTGGACTGAGAGAATATGGCATATCTCTCTTTAGTCTTTTAATATTTTCAGGAGTCTTTGTTAGCAAGCCTTATTGTGAGTATTCCACTGGTAATACCCATCATCTGAGCTACCCTCTTCCTGATTCCATGGCTTACTCCAAAACAGTCTCTTGAGTATGAAGCTCTCTTCTTAATAAGTACCATCTTTCAAGCTGATGTTGATTGGCATTAGGCCATGTTTGCCTCTCCTGGGCATGTTTCAGTCTCCAATATTTTGTTTTCATTGGGTTTTACTGCTTTAGCTTTTTCTCACTTTTAAGTTCTCCAATAATTTAAGCTCTCCAGTGATTCTGCCAGCCTTTTTGTACTTAAAATCAAGCTCAGTCACTTGGCAGATTTTCCCAAATGCTCAGGTTCTGAAAATACCCCCCTGACTCTGAAGAAAAATATGACGAGGGGGGACTTTTTCAAGTCCTGTTTTATGTTTCATCCCTTAGAGCCACTTTCTGTTACAAGTTAGAATTGCTTCAGGTTGGTTGTTTAAAGAGCTTTGCCTAAGCATTGACTTACTTTCCTTAGAGCAGAGTGAGAGTAGGAATGAATGAAATGCTATGGAAATTTACTTTGCTCCTTTATTCAACGGGAAAAAACAGCTTTTGATATTCTGCAGGAGATCATAGAATCACAGAACGGTTTGGGTTGGAAAGCAACTTAAATCACTTAGTTCAAACCCCTCTACTATGGACAGGGACATCCCCTGCTAGGCCACGTTGCTCAGAGCATCAACATGACGTTGAACACTTCCAGGGATGGCATTCAACACTCCTCTGGGAAACCTGTTCTAGTGCCTCACCACCTTCACAGTTAAGAATTTCTTTCTCATATCTAATCCAAACTAACTCTCAGTTTGAATCCATTCCCCCTAGTCCTCTCACTACACATCCTTGTAAAAGCTTTCTGGTAGACTCCCTGCAGGTACTGGAAGGTCACCAGGAAATTAAGTCACCACGAAGCCTTTCTTTTCCCTGCTGAACAAACCCAATGTCCTCAGTCTTCTCTCACAGGAGAGATGCTCCATTCCTCTGATCGACTTGGTGGCCTCATTGGGACTCGCTCCAGCAGGTCCATGTCCTTCCTGTGCTGGGGGCTCCAGAGCTGGATGCAGCACTGGGCTCTCATCAGAGTGGAACAGAGGGGCAAGATTACTTCCCTTGACCTGTTGGACAGGTTTGGCTTTCTGAGCTGCAAGTTCACCTTTCTGTGTTGTGTCCAGCCTTTCCTCCACCAGAACTCCCAAGGTGCCAGGACGGCTCTTGATCCATTCATCCCCCAGCCTGTAGTGAAATGCAATTTAGTCTGTAGGTGCACAAAGCCTGTATTGCTCTCCTTTATGCACATGTGTAGTGAGGATGGTTATAGTGACTAGAAAAAAAATCTTATTTACATCTGTTTCAGGATAGTGAAGTAGGTTGCAATTAATTAAGAAGTTTCTGGTGTGGTAAAAATCATCATATAGGAGGAATGCAAACACATGATTTTCAAAGAGGAATCGAATTCCATATGTGTTATGCCCTCTCCCAGCTAGGAATTAATTGCAACTTTAAAAGAGATTTGATTATGTCTGTTTAAAAATTAAAAAAAAAAAAAAATCAGTGAAAAATCCTAACTCCCTCCTTCCTCTATGACTAGCCACATTTTCAATACTGAGGATATTTAAATGATTCTAATTTAAACTTTTCTTTCATTACTTAGTTCGAGTTGAGAGAGTGCTTTGATCAACCTTTGAGTTATATAATTTATTAGAGTTAAGGGAAGAGGATAACCCTCAGATGTCTTCTGTGGTAAAGCACTGATGCTGAAAATGTTAAATGTTTGCAGACTGAGCGCATGCTTGGCTGGAAAGACCAAAAAAGAGTAAATAAAATATGACATGTTTTATTTTGTTATTTATTCCCCAGTAAGAATACAAAACAAAAGTAAAAATAAATCGTATCTTATTCAAAACATGGGCATGAGTTGTCTGGAATGCCCGTCTTTGTGGTAGGATCCTCCCACACCATATATGATGTCAAGACATATGTAGTTAGCTTAAAGGTTGTCAGTACAGCAATTTTGTTAAATCCTTCTAGCTTCTTAATATATACATAGTAAATCCCATGAAGGACACTTGTATATCTTTATTGACACGTGTCAGAGGCTGCTGTTCTGCTGCATCCTGTACATTTGTGGCTCTGGCTGTACCTTCCATAGGTTGGTACTTGCTGCTTTCCTAAGGTGTTTCATTCAATTCTCTCAATTGTGCCACGTTCAAGTGTGTTATAAATCCAAGCACCTAAATCCATATTTCTTTGGCTGCTGGTGCTGACAGGATAATTAGGAACAAGAGCGTTCAGATTTGCATTTCTAATGCATTGTGGGGGCGCAAATTAAACCAGTTGAAAACATCGTGTGCAGGCGATGTATTGGCTGACAGGGTGAGTTAAGTGAGGAAAAGAGGCACTGTGCAACAAGACAGGATGGATCTGGGGGAAACCCTCTCTCTGAGCTGCAAAAGTAACTCTTGTGGTATAGCTGTCCTTTGAATAGCATGATCGTCCTACTGAAGTCTAGTAAATTGGTAAGAATAGCTGTTCTTCTCTCAGATGCTGCTGAGCATCAGACAAGCTTGCTGAAACGACACACCCTGTGAAACAGTGTTAGAGCCTGGCTGTTTTACAGAGAAAATTAATGTGCAAAACTGGAAAATGGAAATGCTGAGGTCACTCTGTGAGTAGTGTATTTTAATGCACAATGCTTGAAATTCAGTGCTAGCTTGTGCAAATACAAGCCCTGAAAGATTCTGACTTGTAGGTGAGATGTTTATTGCTCAACTTGCTCGTCATTCTCATTGTTTGTTTGGTGGGGGAACACATAAGAGCAGAGTTACTACCAAGACTTACAGCAGTAGCTAATGCTGCTATTGTCTTTTGGGACTGAAGCTATTGGGATAGCAGGCCTCTTAATCATTCCTGTATCAGACTTTTTCATGTAGTTAGGTAATTTCTTTGACCTACTGATTTAGTGTTCATTTACACCAGTTAGTGATCAACAGCAATTTAATTCTATTCTTTACTGCAGGCTCTGGTGTCCTTTCTCTGTAAGTCTTAACCGTGGTTTAAACAGAACAATTTATATATACTTAGTTTTACCTCAGTATTGAGTGTTTGCCAAGATGATTTAAGGCACTCCTGATCTTATGCTTCTGTGTAGAGTAGTTTTGAAAGCTAGATCTAGGTTAAGTTCCTAATAGTGTTACAAATTTGTTTGAGCCACACACAAGCAGAGGATAGGTGCAGGATGGTGTAACTGTGCCAACATCATCTTTGTTTCCAGAGGAAGATGTAAAACATGTGGTAGTGCTATCTACACAATAAAGAGCTGCGTGCAAAGGGTAAAGTGATGTTGGAGTCAAAAGTGGAAAATGGTAATATGTCATCTGCCAGTTGCAAGGGAGGAGAAAGTATAACAAAATGTGGATTAGTTTTAGGTGTAAGTATGACTAAATGGAATATGTTTTGGGCTCTTATGAGACATGCAACCAGAAATGCAAGCACAAGATGCAGAGGACTAAGGGCCAGGAGAGATTATGATATGATCTGATCGAACTGCCTGTATTCATCAGGACAGAAAACCAGATAGAAAAAACACACAGGCATTGATCCTCACTGCTTGTTTTTATTTGAAACACATCTTCCCAAAACATTTGAAATAATGAAAACTTTTCCATGTCTATTTTAGTTGCTGCTGATGTTAATCAGCTTCACTCTTCAAAAACCAAACCAATAATATTTTATCTGCATTTGCTAGCTTTTCTTGCAAGGTACTATTTATAACTTTTAGTATTGGTTTAAAGAAGTCCTTTAGGATTCAGTACTTTTTATGAGAAGATACCAGCGTAGTCTGATTTAATAAATTAAATGGATATAGCCTTTAAAGTCTGAGAATTTTCTCCAGTATTTAAAATGATTTTTTTATTCTTTCCTGAGTCCACTTAAACTTTGAACAGATTTAAAAAATAATCTGCATCCCAGATCTTTATATAGCATTTTTAATCCTGTGGCTTCATCCAGAAAAACCTACCTTTTCCCCCTTCTTTCTCTCTGAATCCACCAACCCTTTTTGAGTTGGCAAAGTAATTGTCTTCATAAACAATTAAACTCATTTGTAAATTATGTCTCTGAGATTTTCAATTTTCAGTTGTAGTTTCTGCCTCGAGCTTTCCTTTCTATTAGGTTATCTTACAGTTTCCTCAGTTTCAGGGAATTGGCTGTTTTGAAGCTCAGTGTCAGGACCGTGCTTTGCTTAATTCTTCCTCCATATTTTACTTTCTCAACTGATCCTTACTGCATTTTCTTTGCATGTGTGTCTTGCAACCTTAACATTCTTCAGCCAGCTTCCAACAGATGATCCATGAGAAATGGGATTTTCCATTTATATAATCTCTTCAACAGGACTGTGAAGGTCCATGCTACCAAAATCTTCAGCTTCACCAGCTGTACTGTTCACCTCACTGCAGGTGAGGGAGATGTATTTCTTAGACAGGAATTTGGCTTAGTTTTTCCTCTTCAACTCTTTCATAGTCCATGAAGTTCTTTAATGTGTCATTCATTCATGGAGTTTTTTCCATTTGATGACATGCAATGGAAAAAATGTCATCATTAGTAGAGATATAAATGATAAATGAAGGCTCAACAGGATTATGATTTGAAGCAAAACTTTTTCCTGTCCTGCCTTGTTTTTTTTTTCCTCTGTTATCAAAATAATTTGTTGCGGGTTTTTTTGTTCCCGTTTAGTATCATTGATTACCACTTTAGGTAAGAATTTTGAGCCAGATTGTGGAAAACATAGTTTCATCAAGTTTTCTTCTGGAATTGTCTTAAACTTTATGGGATGTGATTTAATAAGTTTCTGATATTAGTTGTCGGTACTAACTCCTTATCCACCTGTATATATCCAGCTACCTTATTTTGTTTGAATAATTCCTGCAGCCTATAATTCTTGGTTAGTGCTGTACTGCATGATGGTGTTCCAGTTGAATGACTTTTTTGAATTTTCCAGGAGCTCACAAATTTGAATAAGCCTCTTGGTTTTGAATTTAGATAAAGAAAAATAGCTGTTGTGACCATCTTTTGCATACCTCACTCCGTAATTTTTTCCCATGTGCTGCCTTTATTTGCTTCTTGTCTGAAATATGTCCAACTGCTTCAGCTTCCAATCTTATGGAAAGTCCTTCCCCTGTATTCCTTCATTCTCATAAGCTTTTCCTTTGTACCCTCTGAATTTGCAATATTTTTTAAAAATAGAGGGATTATGTGTAAGTAGTAAATCCATTGTGAATTCTGAATATTGGATATTTTAGTGAGGAAGAAACAGGCCAAATAGAACTTAAGTTAAAACAATTAGTACCCTTGGAAACTATATTTTCATTCCCATATTTAAATAAATGAGGGTAGGGGAAGTCCATGTGGAGTTGGAAGAAAGTAGTTGATCGTTTAGGAGAATATAACACAGGACTGACTGAATTGTAAGGGAGAGAAACAACTTCTTAATTCTTCAAGGGAACAGAAAACCAGAAGAGTGTCAGTGTGGGACTCTGCTTACATCTTGCCTCTTTGTTAGCAGATGACCTGATATACTGGGCTCTCCAGAGCCTGTTGGGAAGCTTCTTTTCGTGTGTGTGTTTGCAGTGGGGAACAAAGCAATTGTGGCAGTAGCTGGAGATATGTAAGATGTGGGGCCAGTGGAGGGAAGTCCAAAGAAGGAATTGGACCAGAGAAACACCTGTTGAATGTGTGTGACTTGACAGGTTGGAAGAAGGGGCTTGTTTTGGTTTTTACCCCTTTGCTTTTAAGAGGTGCTGGGCGTGCACACAAATGCTCACGGAAGTGCATTCCTCTGCAACAAGCCTGTGCAGCAGCTGGGCTTTGTCCCTGTGCATTGTGTCAGCATGCAGTGCTTAGCAGAGTGTCTGCAAAAATTCCTATGTGGCAGTGGTACAGCATTTTTAGAGGAAAAGGGATTTGAGGCAAGTTGCACAGGGGTATTGATGGTCCCCAACCTGCCCTGCTTGACTGGTTCCCTGTGTTGGGTGACCCTCCTTTCCTCAAATATGCACACACGATGGCAATATGACAGCAACTTTGAGTCTCATATGGGGCCAGGATTTTAAGTCTGGTGCGTGTCAATCCCCCATTTCAGGCAGTTGATTGAAGGGACAGCATATGGAGGAAAAGATGATGTTGACTTTGTGCTTTAGGGCTTCTTAGAACTCTTTATTGCGTGTTTTGCTCTGCTCCATTGCTTTCCTGAGTCCTTGAATGCTTTGCACAAGTTCTTGTATGGTAAGAGAAGGGATCTTTTGTTATTCTTTTTTTTCCCCCTAAACCTATGTGTCTTTAAAGCACTGAAAGTTGAAGCCAATTGAAGCAAATGTTCAGGCAAACTAATGGAGAGAGCTCTGTGGGAAGGTAAACCAAGCTGATTTTGAACCCTTGCAAGGTGGATTTCCAGACTCCCTTCTGTCACTTATCTGGTCAGGGGAAGTGTAGCTCCCAGCTTGGAGTCCTGTGGCTTGTGGCTCTCTGCTGAGGAGTGAGAGGCTCACAATACACAGCAGCATAGGCCCAGTAAGAAAATAAAAGTGCTTTCTTCCATACACGTCTTGGCTAACAGGATAGGAACACTTGAGCTGCACAGACACACACAAACAATATGCTTTAGGGAAAGACCACAAATATGCTAAAAATCATAATCTGATAAACTCAGATGCTTTCAAAGTACAAATGTCCTGTCATTTCTTTTCATAACAAAAATGATCACTAAAAACTTTACCACAGCTTAAATATTCACAATGTAAACATCAACAAAACAGATGATTGTTTCAGCACCTAATGTGCCTTTCACTGTGGAAATAAATATTTTGGCACCCGATCTTTCCATATGATATTTCTAGTAGGAACCCACAGTGCAGAATCACCATTTGGTTAGACAGCTGAAGTAAAGCAGATTAGATATGCAGATATGGAGACCTCTTTTCCAGACCATTTTCCATTTCTGAAACTTATTTTGTCATCACTATTTTAATCTTTTCAATGCAATCAGAAATTTCTTTCCAAACTCCTGAGTCCATCTTCTCTTAAAGAACGGAATAGTTTATGACTTCTCATTTTTTTTTTTCCCCACTCAGACCCAAACCAGCTGCAGGCTTCACTTTGTTTCTCCTTCTTCCTTCCCTCCCAGATTAAAATCCCAGAATCTTGGGTCTTGGCAAGAAAGTGCAGCAGTGGGGTGTTTTTTTTTTT
>VYXD01002499.1:1325532-1340039 GCA_013397195.1 Hylia prasina
TTTTTTTTCTTTGAGTTATTGGGGGCTGGGTGTTGAGGAGTGAAATGGAAGTGGGTTTCCATGCCTGCCTGTACTGCATGTGCAACCAAAAGCAGCTGTTATGGAGTACCCAGCTGGATTAGGGGGGCTAATTTGGTACATGACTGGTGAAGAACCTCTTACTGTTGTTTTGTCCTGGTGCTGGCAAGATTTGAGTTACTTCTTTAGCCAGTTCTGCTCAGTATAGGATCCCTCTCCTAGATTCTGTTTCTGAATGTATTTTGTTATTTAAGATGCACCAGTCTTAGTAATTTATGCTATTGTTCCATAGATATATCATTTTTCTGTGGCTTCACGTTTCTACTGCCATTCAGATCATATTAAACATGGTTTTTCCTTTTTAAATACTAACATCTAGGATTAATTTAATCCCACATTTTTTCCTGGATAACTTAAAGTTTTTGATGAATCACTCCCCAAAAATATTAACGTGTCCAAACCTCAGCCTAAATGTGAAATTAAACCAGGATTCAATAGGTTTGGATGAAAGCCTGGTCTTAGGCCCTCCTCAGTGCACATACTGAATCAATGTTGAATCTGTCCTAACAAGTCTGACAGCCTTGCTGCAATGCTTAGTACCTTTGGATCTTCTGTGTTTTTGGGAGCTTCTTTTGCATGATCCATATCTAAAGCATCTCAAACTCAGACAAGCAAAACTTCTGAGAATTAGACGGAATTAGTTAGAGAATGGAAAGGGATTATTACTGAAACCTGATGTTGCCAATTTGTAGCTTGTTTTTCTTGCAGGTAAGACTTTTTGGTACCTTTCTCAACAAAAGTAAACATTTCCAAAGAATTTTGCACCTTAGGCTCCAACTATTTAAACAGAAAGAGTTGAGCTTGTAGTCAGAGCTGCCTAGCAAGAGAAATTTGGTAGGGAAAACCTGGAAGGCACCATGTGAAGTGAGCACCTGAGTGTGACATGCATCCCATTCATGGCACACCTACCAAAGGAAGGAACTTGTAATTTCTCTCTAAGGCTGAGTTAGGGCATCACATTACCAGTGCTCTTCTGCATTCCAGTTTCTTGGAAAATCTCTGAACTTTCTTTTAGCACTAAACATGACGGCTTGTGGGATGTACTTTTATCAATTAGCATCACCCTTTTGTTCAATATGGAAAATATACTCCACTTTTTTGAAGAGACATCTGAGGAACCATGAAAAGTTCTATGTCACATATAAAACTGTAGTATTGTAAGCAATATAAGTATTATTTAGCTATAAATCAGTGGAAAAGCTTACACTTTCATTACACTAAAGCAGAAACATCTGTAATGCCACCTAATATGGATGAAAGGAGCACACTGGAACTGGCAGTTGTTAATGGGGAAAGAGAGAAAAGTAAGGGTTGTAAAGGCCTTGGCAATTTCACTGAAAGGGAGATAATTCTTTTTCTACAAACTGATCTTTTATTCTATAAAAAAAGGAATGTGTCATTGATCTGGGGATAGGAAGGGAAAGATAGTAAAGAAGGAAGTATTAGAAGGAAGAAGAGTAGAAACTTCAAATTGCTCAGAATTTTTTTTGAGTTGAACTACATTTTGTAATCCACCACCAGGAGTGATTATTTGCTTACCTTGTAAACATCTGAAATTTTTTGGTTCTCCAGTAACGGCGCAAATTCCTATGCTTCCTTTTTTTGTAGTTAGAATGGGTTCATCATGTGGCTGCTGTCTTTCTTCTGATCTGTTTCTGTTGTCACTGAGCGTTTCCTTTTCTCCTGTTTTTCACAAACTTTGCAGTATCTGCTTCCAAGACATGTGTATCTCTTTCACCTTGTTTCATGATGAGAATCCTTTATCTCTGCCTTTCATCTCTTTTGCTTTCCAGTATGGAAGTATATTTTATTCCTTCTCTTCTTCCTGCCCTTATGATGGGCTGTTATCTATCACTTATCCTATTCTGACAGACAAGTTACAACCCTTACAAAGGTCAGGCCTTGGGGTGAGGTTTGTGTCTATCTCTGTCTTCAGGGAAATGAGAAGGTTGTGGCTGTGCTGCTTTCTGAATTGCATAGTAAAAACAGTGCAGGAAAAGAAGGGAGGTGTAACAGGTAAGTAATCTGTCGTCCTGACACAAGGCTCCAACAGGGTAAAGTTAAGGAGGGCTGAGCCTTGATCCTTGTATGCAAGTATTCCATAGCTCATTATCTTTCCTTCGGCTTGGTTCATAAAAATTTTTATCTAAATGTACTTGATATTTATGTCTCAGTGCATATGTTGTTGTGAGATACACTGTTTTAATTGTGAGCGTCAGTTTGAGTTGTTGAATGCAGTGTCCTTGCCCTTAACCAAAATAAAAACCAGACTCTGCGCACACACAGTGCAGGGAGGAACATGGATATAACCTTATGATAATATTTCATCTAATATAGTTGAAGCCACTGGTATTCACCAGCAACGGGCTGTGGGCCAAAATTCAGCCTCAGAGCACTTCTAGGGGCTGCACAGAGTTGTCCTGTTGGCTACACTCCCTCTCTTTTCTCCTCCCTCCCCCTCCTCTTCCCTCTGCTTCAGTGTCTGAATTAAGTGGTTTGGCAGACAGGAGAATTAACTCTTGTAAGGCTGGGAGAGAATGTGGAGGTAACCTGTTCCAGCAAGGCTGGGGTCTTCTAGGCTGCATATAATTGTTGGTCCTGTAAATAACAATTGTTTTAAACTTAACATTTGAGAGAGATTGGGGACAATTGTGTATTAATGTTCTACAAACTTTTGAAAATAGGGGAAGATTGTAGTCTTTGGCAATGATAGCTCTGCAGTAAAGCAAAGGTGAAGGGACACCAGCACCTGTTCTCATCATTTCTGCCTCCTTTACCACATTCAAAGCAACACCAATTTCACCGGCACGGAGGCATCATCTTTGTTCTGTCCAAGAACCAGATTTTCTTATAATGTTCATACTACTGTAAAGCCTAGCACAGCATGATCTCAAATATTTGTTCCCTGACAGAGAGGGAGCCTTCATAACAAGTTTTGGGAAGTGACAAGAATGCAAATGGCATCCTGGCTTGTAACAGGAATAGTGCGGCCAGCGGAACTAAGAAGGGATTGTCCTCTCAGTGTGGCACTGGTGAGGCTGCACCTTGAATGCTGCATCCAGTTCTGGGCCCCTCACTATAGGAAAGACATTGCAGTGCTGGAATGAGTCCAGAGAAGGGCAATGGCATTGATGAGGGATCTGGAGCACAAGTTCTGTGAGCTGTGGCTCTGCGAGCTGGGGGCGTTTAGCCTGGAGAAAAGGAGACTTGGGAGACCTGACTCTGTTTAACTATCTAAAAGGAGGTTGTAGTGAAGTAAGGGGTTGGTCACTTCTCCTAAGTAACAGGACATAGGATGAGAGGAAATGGTGTCAAGTTGTGCCTAGAGAGGTTTAGACTGGATATTAGGAAAGATTTCTTCAAAGAAAGGGTTATCAAGCGTTGCTACAGCCTGTACAGGGAAGTGATGGAGTCACCATCCCTGGAGGTGTTTAAAAGATGTGTAGAGGTGGCACTTGGGGATGTGGCTTAGTTGTAGACTTGGCAGTGGTGGGTTAACAGTTGGACTCAATCTTAAAGGTCTTTGCAAGTCTTTTCTGTGATCTCATAAGTACCTTTAGGCATGGCAAATGAGCATTATTATTCCAGAATTTTTAAGCTTCCTTCACTGCTTCTTTTTACTCTGATGTTTGAATGTAATGTTGGGTCAGTGAACTCTAGTCCTGACGATCTCTTCAGTGTAAATAAAATGTCTTTATTCTTCATCCATTCTTTTCCCTTCTTGATATCTTGTCTTTTTTTTCTTTCACATTAATCTATTTTACTTTTTTCCTTTGTATTACTCTATTGTCCTTTTTTCCTCTTTAAATCTTTATTTGCATCACCAAGTTCAAGTTCTTACCATTCTTACTTGACTTTCACCCTATATCTCTTCACCATGTAAGTGTTTTCATTGCTTACATCATCTCTCAGCTCAGCCTGCAGTCTTTTTTTTCAGCCAGAAATCTTTTCACTCTGCTGGGAGGAATGCAGCAGCCTGGCTTTGGATAAACTGGGAAGTGGTTTGTGTAGTAATTTCTAGGTGGTGGGTCAGTCTCTGCTTCTGCAACCTCTTGGTTCTCCGAGAGGTGCTGGGCTACTCCATGGTGTGTCTCCTCTGCTCCTTTCCAGATCACAGAGACTGTGTATGGAAACTGCTGGAGAGAGGGTGGAAGATGCTGGCTGCTGTCCTTGAGAGCTGCAGCCAGTGCTTTGTGTGGGGGGTTTTTCAGTCATTCGGTATTTTCAGAATTTCTGTAAACTCCACTGGGAAGGAATGATTTACTTATGCTGACCTGTCAGGCTGGGGCCAAAACTTCAGCTGGGGTTTGGGCCTGCTGCACAACAGCATCTTTAGTAAGAAAGGCTCAAACTGTTGGGCTCATGAAAATTTTTAAAAGCCCTGATTTTTTTAAGGATCGGATTGTCATCTCTGTGCAGAGTACTTCAACAAATAAGGACATCACTGCTGCCATTTAGAAGACTGTATTTCTGTGTTTGAGAGCGTGTGGGCAAAGCAAGACCTGGAACCAGGTATGAAACCACTGGGCAGGAAAGGTGGCTCTGTGACAGCTTGTGCCAACAATGGGGTGTTTTGCAGTGCAGCACAGCTTTAGGCTGCGGGGTGGCTTTGGCTCAGCAAGCGCTGGTTGCCTGGAGCCCAACTGATTGGTTTGGAGGTTTTGTAGTAATAAAAGTTAGTCCTACAGCCACATCTCCAGCCTCTCACTCCAGAACAGCCTGCTGTTGTACCAGTGGAATTACTGTGCACTCTATACTTTAAACCAATAAATTGCTAATGCCAGACTGTTCCGATGAGCAGCTTTTTGATATCCTTTACATGTTAAAAAGTACTCAGGCCTGTTGACAAAGCAAAGAAATGGTGTCAAAAATAATTTTAAAACCTTTTGACCTGCAAGGTTTAAGAGAATTAGGCACAGATTCTTTGCTTTAAGCCTCTTGGTGACAAGAAATATGGTCCTATGCTAGCCAGTTTGATTGACAGTGGCGTTTGTAGTTTCAGCTGCTAATACACTATGCTCCTTGTATATTCCTAGTGTGTAAATATAGAAGACTATTTGTCACCTGGGTTGATGGATTATGTATAAGTGAGACAATGTGGTTAAAATTCTAAATCATAAATGAAAAAGCATAAACTTTACATAACTCATAAAGCGATGCTTAATACTCATAATGAAGTATCCTTATTTTAATCAAGGGAAACTGTCAGACTTTCAAACAAGCAAAGATTGTGCAGCTGCCATGGTGTGTGGGGCTTTTTATAGCTCCATGCTACTAACCTGCATCATTGGATTTTTGACAGCCATAATAAAATGTATTGGAAAATTGATTACTTTTAAGAGACTCCTCATAGCCAGCTGCTTTTATTTGTAAATGTCATGTATTGAAGCTGTTGTACGCTTCATCTCTTCAAGTGGAATTCTTGGCTGAATGTGAACCTTTGCAAAGGTATAAAAGCCCTCTTGTTTTACATTCTTCAATTAGTTTTCAGCATTTTCATGTGTATTTGCAGAAGTAAAATTTTCCTAAAGGCTTTCCCACCATAAATGGTTTCATATTTACTTATTTCCCACCATGGCATAATTGCAAATTATTTGTGCTCTTGAGATGTCGTAAATTTGTAATAATACCAAGATGACTTTGTAATTGATATTTTCAGAAAATTTTTTTCAAGGAAAAGAGCATGGTTAAGTTATTGATTTTTGGGTAGAGAAAAAAGAATTTGCCATGAAAAGTGTGTTATCACCTCTTGAAATATGCAGTAAAATTGGTATTTTCAGCATGCTGCTCTTATCTTTATTTGCTGATAGAGAGAATATCCAGATTTTTTTGGCTTTAAGGGAAAGGCTATGGTTAGGTTCCTCTTACTCAGCATTTAATAAGTATGAAGTACAAGAAAAGGAGACATAGCCCTGTACTATAACGTTTCACAGATTTTGTTTAAGGAAAGCACATTTCATAGCGTAAATTAATCTAAATAGATGAAAGTTCAAAACAGCATCTCTTTTAATCACATAAAAATCTGTCTCCTGGAATCCTTTAAGCTATCCTGCTGACCTATGGGGTTTCTGTATGAGGTGCAGGACTTGCCTGTAAACTGGTATGTTTTTTGTAAACCACTCTGAAGAAGATTTTGTGGGGCCACATCCTGACCTTTTGCTGTACACTGAGTCCTAATAGATGTCAATGGCAATTTCATGCATGTTTTGAGAGGGCTGTGCCCTTCAGTATTATTTTGTTCTACAGAGATATTATAGCAGAGCGGTTGGTTTCTAATTAGATTCTAATTTATTATTATTTTTTTAATAATGCGATGAGCTTTCCGTGGCTGATTTCTGGCATTTAACATAAGAAGCCTAGACACAGAAGATACAAAAATGGATTTGAACACAGGTATCAACATGATTAAGATTATTTTCTTTGGTATCAACAATGAGGGATTCAATTAGATGCATTTTATTATTTGTTCTGCTAGCTCACATATTTGCTTTGTTCCTTTAGAAACCAGCTTCTGAACCCGAGCATGCCCACAGCTGAAATGAAGTGTATTCTCAGATGAAATATTTTAAAGTGTTAGTTATTTTTAATGGATTATTTTAACTAGCTGCAGTATCTTCTTTCTTATGTTTGAGTCTCCGCTGTATTCTAGACTGGAGGGTCCAATTTTGACATTATTTTGTGGGAGTTTGTGCATTGCTCACTGGTTCAGTGAAAACCCTAGAAAGTCATTTGGCAACATGGGTTAGAAGAGAGGGGTTACATCCACTGCAATTTAGTCACACCACGTACCTATAATTTGACAACATGTAACATTTATTAAACATTCTGACTCAGAAAAAGATATGCAAAGAACATTACTCTAATGAGACTCATAAAGCATTGCTATAATAATATTCATAAACCACCCCCCCCAAAAAAAAAAAAAAATTCCAAAAGAGGAAGATGGCTAGCCTGTGTTTCATTTGGTGTGGATGTTACTTCTCAGTTTTGAGTAGACTTTTTTACTTCTATACTTGGAGGAATTCTATTTATGGCTAGATGGTATGGATCAGAATTATTTATATTGTGTGGATAAAATCATTTAAGTAAAAAGAGAACTAAACTTGTTATAGTTTTGTAGAGGAGAAATTGTCCTTAACTTTGTCTTATGTCATCCTTTGAGCTTGGTGAGGTTATTCAAAGACTGGGAAGTCGACAACAGACTATTTAAATAAGGTTCCTTGAGCTCCTAGCTGTTACAGGTGGTCATGTTTTACCTCTTCACTCTATGACTATTGAGCTCCATACCTTTGCAGGTTGCCTAATTTTGTGGGGGGAAAAAAAAAATCTAGTCTGTGTGGGAGGATGCCAAGAAATAACTGTACTATCAGTTGACTACCAGTTCTCTTAAAAAAAAAAGTCTTTGCCCTCACTTCAATTTGTTTTCCTGCAGCATTCAGATGTAGATTTCTATTATAATTTTCAATGACTTGTTTAATTTTGGAATCTCAATACATTCTCAGAGCAGAAAAAGAAAACTTGGGGTCACTCAACCTGATGAGCATTCTGGGGATTCTGCTCTGTTAGAGATCTCCTCCAGTATGCACAGTGTTTTAAGATCAGTTTTGAAAAACTTAAAAAGTCAAGTTCCCCTCCCCCCACATATAAAAAGAACCCACAGATTTTTTGTTTTTTTCCCCTTCAGGCTGGCATTTAAGAACCTATGTCAAGATGTTCATTATAGCTCCATCTAGCAACTTCAAAGATTATGAAAGCAGCATCCACACTTCAATATTTCTCTATCATTTCTCCCTTTCCCGTTTTCTAGTTGTTACAATTTTTAATTTATTTTTTTCCTAAGCATAATTGTGATAAAGAAAAAGATGTTAACATATTCTTCCTAAAAAAAATTAAATGCACAATTCTTCTGGTTTTGTGTATCTGATAGAGTGTAAAGATTCAAGAAAACATATCTTCTCAAGTGATATAAAAATGTTATACCTAGAGCCCAGCTGCAAAGTGTAAATGCAATCTGTGGTGCAACTTTTTTCAAGTTCAAAACTGACGGATGATGATACAAAACTGCACATGAGCAAGCAGTACTAAAAATAAAATATTAAATGGGAATCCTTGTTTTGCATGACAAATGAACAGAAATATGCACAGTTGATGGGCATGGCTGTCATCCAGTTTATAGCTTTTCATTTTTCCAATTAGAATCAAAAAACGCCAACAAAAGCAGATGTGTAATTAACCCTTTAAGGCCTTCCAAATTTTGCCAAATTCTGGGTTGATTATGTAAGACTGAAGACTGCACCTTTAACTTTTGCATATTGAGGGCTGAGATTTATTCTGAGAGGGAACCTGGGGAAGTAGCTTGGCTGATAAGGGTAGACTGATGTGCCAGGGCTTGATTTTTCCATGCTGTAGAAACTGGTGCTACTGATGTAATGCTGGAATCATGTCAATGTTGCAGTAACTTTTACTTTGAGGCACACTGCTCTGCTTGCGTTGAAAGATCAAGGCGTGCATTTTCTTCCCTCAGAGCTCTTGCTGCTTGGGTATTTGGTAAGTGCTTTAGAGGCCAAGAAAATTCCTGAAATGGATTGAATAATAGGTAATAGATTGACTTGGTTTGATTTCATTTTTGTTGAAGTCAGTGTGGTTTGGTGAATTAGAGAGAAGTCAGGCATCTGTCTCTTTAATGAAACCATTTCTGAAGTGAAGGGGAATGAATAGAAATAGGAAGTCATTAATTTCTGATATTGCATAGTGTACCAAGGCTTCAAATTATGTCAAAACTGACATAGTGCACTAATGTGTCAGAGTACAAATGTCAGCCTCTCAAACTGTGGTTTTTTGCATTTCTGCATCTCTTGGTTGCATAATAAAGTGGTTTTCTAGCTCTCAAAGGTTCAGTACCCTTAATCCCAAATGCTGGATTATCCTGGACAGAATTATTGAAATAACATACCTCTAAGAGATAATAATGAAATTTACAGAGAAATGAAGTAACTCATGTTGCAGATGGATTGAATGTTTAATGTTCGTGTTTTAGCAAGTGAAAACAAAAACATACCTTGCTTCCCATGTGCAAAATCTGTCCTGAGTCTGTTATAATGTAGGGAATTTATCCACATGCTCATTATCAATCCTTGCTGACAACTATGATGCTGCAGTATCATCGGTGTAATCCCTAGATATTTGGCAGAATAGGGTTAAATATCTCTTGTAAATTGTCCTTTACCCTTTGTGCCTCCCATTTGGATAGGAGTGCCTTGGAACTAAACTCTGAGGAAATCAGCTGTGTCTGAAGGAAAACCACACAGAAATAGGTAGGAATTTGCTGTGTGTTCCCAGCAAGCGAAGCAGGAAAGTAAAGA
The DNA here is from genome assembly GCA_013397195.1 of Hylia prasina. NCBI lineage: Eukaryota > Metazoa > Chordata > Aves > Passeriformes > Sylviidae > Hylia > Hylia prasina. Next base: position 1,334,973 of record VYXD01002499.1, read on the forward strand.
GATTGGGACTTGCTGAGGCTGAGGGAACTGGCTGCACAAAAGGGGGAGAAGGCACAATTCAAAGGGTGGGCTGCAGGAACAGAGACCTGGCTGCCCATCTGTGTTCTGCCTTCGCGATGGGCAAAATAACAAGAAATTATTTTTGTAAATTTCAAACTTTGCTTGCAACAGACTGTTTTGTGTCCTTGATAATTGTACATTTGGGGAACGGGTTGTTGAAGGTTTGAGAATTTATACTCCTGTCAACCCATAATCAAATATACAAGAGTATAAGGTCGTTAGTGCCATTCTAATGAGAGCCCCACTGGCATGTTTTTTAGTCAGGAGGCTAGTGGGAGAAAAGCTGCTGAGGCCCAAACCAGCTCAAGGACTTGTGAGCACAGGTGTCTAGAAAGTGGCTCTCCATTGCAACAGCCTGTGTGGTGTCCCTGTGGGTTGTTATTTTATGGAAATAAAATAACAACCTTATTTGAAGCTGGCTAGAGATGGCAAATTAAGTGACATCATCATGCCACAAAGAAAAAGAAATGCTTGCTACTTATTTCTGTTACTATGTAACCACATTTTTCCCTCACTTCTCCATACACTTTATTATATAATTGCTTTCTTCAAGGAAGTTAACAATTAAGTGTTGGGGAAAAAATAGAAAAATGTGGATTACATCAATTTTTGTTCATTAATATTTTCTTTTCAAGAGCAGTTTCTATCTGCACAATAGTTACAGGACTCAAAGCAGTAGCTTGTTAAAATACATTAAATTACTAAAAAAAAATCCAAACCTAAAGCTTTTCTCCTGCTGCATTTAAAACCCCACTCTAAGACAACTGGGAGCTCTGTGCCACATGGAGGACACAGCACTTATGAAAGGAAGATATTTCCTTGTTATATTAATAATTTTTCCATTTAGAACATCCAGCTACTCTCAAGCTTCTAACAGCAAAGTAAAAGAACACTTTGCACCCGTCAACTAATTTTAGCTAACACAAACCAAACATTTCCCCCTTCAACCAAATGACCTTGTGGCTGCCTCGAAGTGCTTATGTGAACCAGCACAGAGGTTGCTTGGAGGTGTTGATCCTGGCAGAGGAATGATTTCATGGGCCCCTGCTGATGTCCCGAGTCAGGTGATGTGGCTCACAGACCCGGGAGACAGGCAGTCAAGGAGGTTATCTAGGCCATGAACTTGAACTGTCCTGATGGAAACAGCAGGAGCAACCCCATAGCAACAAGTGTTTTGAAATGAACTTTAGTCTGTAAAACTGTCTCCAGGCTGGATCAGCCTGCTCACTTAAACCATAACGTTGAAGTGGGGCATGATTGTAAATTACAGATTTTAGAGAAGGATGCTGGTGGTCTTCTTCATAGCCTGGGGAACCCCAGCAGTGAAGACTGGTGAGCTTTAAGTTAAAAATCACTCATCCCTGCTCACTGCTGAATTTACTTGGCTGCTTTCCAATATGAGGAAGCGCAAGTGCCAGAGGAGCATCTCCACCTGCTCTGGTAGCACCTGTGTGTGGGTGTCACCCACGTGGAGCTCTAAGGGCTGTGGGTGGCCTTTGCTCCATGCAGAGCAGCTTTTGGATTGCCCCATCTACAGGGAGTGAGTTCCTGACAGCCGATTTCAGCTGGTTTGAACCTATTCTGCAGCTGGAGACTGGGAGCAGGGAAGAACATGGCTTTACCCCACGGTGTTGCTTGACAAACTTTGTGTGGGCATCCTATTTTGATGATCAGTGAATATTACCATGACATTTCTACCATTCACCTAGAATCAATGCTTTTAAAATAGCACTGCTCCCTTTCTTGAAACAAGCGAAAAGCCCCAAACCAAAAACCAATGGCAAAACCAAACCACCTATCAGTATTTATGTTCTTATATGTCTTAATTGAGTAACACTAACCTCAGAACTAGTTTCTGGATAATTTGTTCATTACCAAGATTTTGAGGTTGATAGCTCTGGAGGGCAGAAGGAGCTATTAATTATACTGCATAAGGCAGTGAATTTCCCTGGTGATTCTTACAGCTGGTTAAGTAGCTCGTGACCAAATTAGCTGAGTGTGGGTTTTGAACACATAGAAGGAATCTCCTTTTCTTTATCAGAAGAGGGATGACTACTGTAGTTATGTCTCTTAATGAAAAGCAGTACCTGATGTGCAATAAGTCAGCTAAACAGTAAATGGGTGTAAGGAAGAGAGAAGAGGAGGATCTCAGGGATGTACTGCTAACACAGTCTTCCAGTGGGAATGTGAACGACATATGTGGGCAGAAGAAAAACTCTGCTATAAACTTTTTCCTCAGCACCTATTGAGAAAAAGGAGTATTTTATGTCTTCCTGGAGCTGTGGATAGTGTAATTGAGAGATTGAGAGTATGACAAAAGGCTTGGAATGTGAGGGCTAAGTGGTTTTGGCAGAGATGTTGTAGGAAAATGAGTGAATATCTGTTGTTAATCCTGTTAATGAAGGATGCCATTGTATTGGCTGGAAGAAACAATAAGCATATTCCTAACATAGCCCTGGCAGTGGAAGTCCTTCCCACTCTAAAAACTTCAGAATATTGTGATCTCATTCTTCTGTTTGTGTTTATGTGTGATGGACAGGGCTGCTAACTCTACCTATGCTTGAGGTTGTTTAACCCTTTCAGCCAGAAGGTCGTGTTTTTGACTGTCTGTGCTAATGCTCCCAAAGCTTAAACAATTTAGGCTGAGATTTTCCAGATGGGTGTCTTGATTCAGGAGGGGTGGGAAGGGGAGGAAATTCAGCCAGGCTTATATTGGTGTACTTGGAATAAGCTGACAGAAAATGATTTTTTTTTTTTCATATTGCAAAGGGAAAACATCTCTCTTCACGTGGAGGAGTAGGGGGAGAAACCTCAGGGTCTATACTTTTCCACTTGAAATCTGGGAGGCAGAATTTGATCTTGGAGAGAGGAGAGGGAAGTAAATGATAAAGTAATGAAAAATTGCACCTTAGAATAAAGATACAATGTCTGTCTTATGAGACTAATTTAATTTTCACATAAAACCTTAACCCTGGTGTTTTCCTGCATCTTTGAATGCTTGACTGCGCAACCTTAATTTCATTTTAATGTGCTAAAAATGTGATATGACAACTTTTTTTTCATAACAAAGTGGGCTAAGCAAAGCTCCATCAAGGGATATAATTTTGACACCTATGCCTTTCACTTGCTCAGCCAAAGTCTTTGGATCTCTTCCACTGAAGCAAATGGAGCAATGTGCAGTGGCTGTCATTGTGCATGGGCATCTCAGCAGGTACAGCCAAATCAGATACACTTTGCAAGCAGGTATTAGAGCTCTTCCTGAAAACCACAGGACTGTTGAGACACAGACCTGTTAAGCTTCAGTGCAAGCTCTGGCTGGATTGTTACTTAGGTACAAACCTTTTTCCTCCTTTCCTTCCTCTTCTGAACTGCTATGTTTATTGTATTATTCAGTTCATTCTCTTTCCAAAATACTTTCAGAGTAAAAGAGGCTTCAAGAAAGCCTGGGGTCAGGAAGTAGTTTTTATTCCTTCTTCACTCACAGCATGCTAATTAGCTTTCATGTTTTTGTACTTCGTTTTCTTCATGTATAACAGGAAAAAACTAGGGATGATTGAGCAAAATGATTGTTTTGGCAACACTTGAGCTCTGGTAGTGGAGGTGAAGCAGAGAATATGTGCATGTGTAAGATGATGCATCAGGGAAACCAAAGGAAAAGGTGTCTGCCTGGTCCTAGAGAAATGGATTGCTTTCCCTAGTGAGGGAATTTGTCAGTAGAACTAAAGCTCATACCACGGTTCTTTATCTTGAATAATAGAGGGAATTTAAAAGTATTTATTCTTCAGTAACAAAGGCACTAGACTTGGTAAGGTGACAAGAAAAGCACAATGAGAAGACAAGGCAGCAGTTTTCATTTTTGACTAAACTATCTGAACTCGAGTAAAATTGGGTTGTTATCTAGAGCCTTATTTTCTGAATACTATTTTTGTAAACACAGTGTGGTTTTTTCACTTCTTAAAGACTGTGATGGAGTATGCACAGCAGTCTCCAGGCTTATCAGTTTGATCTAGAGTTTTTGCCAAAGAGTATACTTGAAATAGCCTTGATTTCTTTCTCCTCTTTTTATTTCTTCTCCCCCTTTTCCAAGTGTCTGGACAGTAGAGACTGGAAAGTAAGTAGAATTACAAGAAGAATCTTACAAGAACTTATCCCATTAGCCTTTTAAAATACAGTTATGTAGAACAACTTTTCATCAAATCACTCAACAGTAAGTCACTTTTTACTGGGAAATACATTGAAGTGAGAAAAAGGGCTTTATTCCACATGTGTGTGTGTATGTCTGTATGTATATGTTTGAACTTTGTTCCTGGCTCTCTTAATTGCTCTTTCTTAAAAAGAGACTGCCTGCCTCAGAGTTTTACAGGGCTTTACCTATGTTTTACCTAAGTCCAAGCTGCAAGGAGCTTGGAGCACAGACTACATTTCTGCTGCTCCTCTGTGCAACATCTGCAGAGCATAAAAAAAATTGCTCTAATAAAAAGAAAAAAGGGGTGTTTATTAACTTTATCTCTGGAGAAAGAGGGAATTTTCTTATTTAATCCTGGATATCAAAGGTTTTGCAATATCACTGCATATCTGAGTTTCCTTTCACATTTCATGAATTCTATCTTGCAGGCCAAATCTGGAGTTGGCATCCCCTTCCAGCCTGATTTATTCTATGGTTCTTCCACTGACAAATAATGCAGGCTCATTAATTAAATCTTCAGCTAAAGAATTTCTTGTGCAGTATAATCATATAGACCTCAGTATCTCTTCCTTTTGGGTTTACAATTACTGTAATTGATGTGAATATATCAACCACAGACAGAGAAACATACAGGTAACACAGGAAAAACTTTCTTTTGGTTTCCAGAGTCTGACTGTGCCAAATATTCCCCTCAATGCTACAGGGAAGTGGGTACTGCACTGTTCAAAAGGTCTTTCTCCACTCGGACCTCTGGAAAACCCTACAGAAAACTATAGCTATAGAGGCTGTAGGAGGGTCCTAAAGACTTTTTTTTTTTTTTT
>VYXD01002499.1:1346542-1377626 GCA_013397195.1 Hylia prasina
GGTAGTATGATCTTGTTTCTGTGTTAGTGCGTGGCTCATGAGGGATTTACAAAGGGGGGACGGCTGCCACGTTGTCTTGCGCAGTGTCTTTTAAAGAAAGCAGCTGATTCCTGCCTGTTCTACAAAAGAAAACATTTTGGTCTTTGGATCCTGAACTTCCTTGATAAAAGACACCTCAGCCCAGGATATCCCCTACTGTGTTGGTTGCTCCATTCACAATTTTATGATGCTAGGCATGTGGGACTCAAATTATTAACTTTTTTCTTTTTCGTTCTGAGATTTGTCTGCTTGCACTGAGTAGAGCTAGGGATCTAATTTAGTAGCCTTGAGCCCACTGCAAGAGCTGTAAACCTGGTTTCTTGCCTTGGATTATAGGCAGACTACTATTCTCCTGCACCTCTTTGGGTTTAAAGACTAACCTTGTCTGAATATGCTTTCCCTGAAGCACTGATGATGCTTTTTCTGTCATCAGGATCTCTTTAGTCAAAAATCTGGTAAGGTTCAGAGTTACATACACTCATCAGATGAATGAGACTGTTCCTGGAACATACTGCTAGCAAAAATAAGATTTTAACTTTGACTATATAGAACTGAGAGGTCTTATACATATACAGACACACATGCATAATTATGTCTACATATGCATTTAGGACCAGGACCAGCAATGCAACCCATGCAGCTGAATCCTTAGACTGAAATGTTCTCTATAACTTGCAAGAATAACATGTTCCACTACAATAAGCACTCACCATGACAATTGCTGCTGTAGTAGATAAGTCTGGTCATAACAGCAGTTATCTTTTTCCCTTACAGCATCAAATTAAATAGCAGTAAAGTGATCCCTCTATTACTGAGTTGTAACCCGATGAACTAAATAGTAGTGTCATGTCTATTTACAGAAGCTTTGTTGCTAAAAACAGACTTTTGCTCTGTGGACTGCTTTAGCCTTTCCCAAAGTGACAGCATTTCAATAGAAATAGCTTGCTGGGCCTTCTTGCCCAGCTCTCCACTCCAGTGCCTGGCTAGAGAGAGCAGACAGCTGGGGGAGTTTGGTGTTTTGAAGGTTATGATCACAGCAATTTTGCAAGTGCTTTATTTCAGTTCTGTTCTGCCTGTGCTGGGGACAGGTGCGGTCTGGTTCTGATTTCACTGTTCTTGATTTCTTATCTGACCTGGTAGTTAACCAAGGGCATGAGAGAGGAACAAGGGAAGGTGGAAAAGGAACAGCCTGAGACGGGCAGGCAGCAAGAGTGTAATGCTGAGCATCTGACTTTGCTCATCCAGGATCTGGCAGATCTGCCTGTCATTCAGTGCTTCTCTGTGTACTGACACTGCCCTGTGCAAAATGGATTTCTGAGAGTTAACCGTCGTGTTCTTCTTTTCCAAAGGGTCTTCTGTAGGATTTCATTTGCAGAGCACAGAGGGCAATATCTAGGGTAATTCCAGGGCTTAGTGACTGTGATCTTTTGTCAACTCTACTTGTGAGTGAAATTAAACTTGGTATGAGCACCCACAATCTGAGCTTGTGCAACACAATTCCTGGCCAATGAGTGAAAAATCATAAACCTGACAAGTATTTATGAGAGAGAAAAATGAGATGTCATATTATAACAGGAATATATTCATTAAATCTATCAATTTCACAGAAACCAAGAATTCCCTCTTCAGTAAAAGGCTTTGAGTAGGTTTATAAAGTCAGATATTATTTTATGAGCTGTAACTTTTTTTTATGCTAAAATATAGTGTGTTTAAATTCAGGTCAGTATTTTCTAAGGGAAAAAAATCACAAAAAAGGCTGAGTTAATGTGATTTCACAGTAGCCATTCTTTATGAGAGGATATTGGCCAATGTCTTATTGCAGCTGGAACCATACCTTGAAAAAAACTGACAAAAGCAATAAGCCTGCCAGGGGTAAACCTTGAATGTCAGTGGCCTTATGCTACTTCCCATCGTCAGAGGATTTGATGCAGCGGGAATATAGCAAAGACTTATAGAACAATTTCCAGTAGTCTTTCCCACAAGAGCAAAATTGCTCCTGGAAGAACTCAGGGTGTGAACTCCACAGAGTATTCTTGCCTGCCTACTGCAGCAGAAAGGTGTTTTTCCTGTCAGAATGATGATAGACCCCCAAAGGGAAAGCCTGGACCTCTTCAGCTTCTTGAGGGCATTCACGTTATGCGGTCAGGTTTTTGGGAGTAGCAGTCACTGTGCTGGTGAGTGACTGAATGGTGTAGGTACGCAACGTGATTAAACTTCATACCAGTTCATAAGGTAAAATTAATTCCACTGCTACTAGCAGCGAGTCTTGGCCAGTGTTGATCTTCCAGCACAAAGTTTTCCAACAGAAACCAAAGCACTGGGTGAGACAAGCTGTAGCAGCACGTGGTGAAATTGGCCAAGCTGTTCTCTGGGAAGGGGCCCTGGCTTGCTGCAGCTTCAAGTCGCCTCATCAGCTTCACGTGTAAACCTTTATAACTGGTGAGATTCAGATCATTTTGGCAAAAGGGATGCAGTGCAAGAGGTGGCTAAGCTGTCTATGGAATCTAGTGTGCCACTATGGATGGACAGGTTAGGTACGGTGAAGGCCGGCGGGGAAAGACCAGAGTAGAAGCGGAGTTCAGCTGTATTTGTACCACATGAATGTCACAAACCAGCATCTAAGTATAACTGGGCTGGTGTTAACAGGTTAGATTGGCACCTGCTGCTGACAGAGAGGAGCTCTGGGCTGTTCCCAGCCCAGCAGGTGTTATATCTGTCTCCCTCAGCTCTCCAGCCTCTAGCTTCTTTCCATGTGATGGCAGCATGCTGTGGGGAAGCTGCTATTGGTTAGAAAAACAGGTTTGGGGTTTCTTTGGTTTGGTTTTTTTTATTTGCTTGGTTTGGTTTGAGGTTTTTTTTTTATTAGAACTTAAACCACCTATTTGTATGAGTTAAGTAATTATTGTAATCTGTGTGCTAAGGTAGTTTGCAGGGAGTTGCTGCCTAGCTTTGCCACAACCATATTTTCCAGATGCTACACAGATGCCAATTCTTTGTTATTCTGACACTCATTCTTGGGTAACCATAAACTGTCCTGTATGGGATCTAAAACTGTGAAGGGTAGAAAAAGCGTGGATAGAGACTGAAGAAAGATGAAGGGTTTAACTGCTCAAATCTCTCCACTGCCTAGTTTTTTTTAATAAACAGCAAACAAATAAAGGTAGAGAAGCATGGAGTGGAAAGGTGCATGCATCCCTGTGTGATAACGCCATAGATGTTAATGCATGAAAACCTATAAAAGATTAAAAAAATCATCTGTACAGGGTGTGTGGGATTCATGTTAGACTCACAAAGAGACACCTCTGATATTTAAAAAACCACACATCTAAGTGTATTTCATTTCTAGAGAGCAACACAACTTACCTATTATATCTGGGAATACTAGCTCCTAAATGTATCTATTTAAAAATGGTGGCCTTGACTTTATTGTAAACTTAGCATTAGCACTCCATGCCCTTTCAGTGGAATTAATTCACCAGCATCGTGATGAAATATGAAGTCTAAAAAAGGTACAATCATATATGGCTGAGTAACTGTAGTTAAAGCCTCAAAAAACTATTTTTCAAAGTGGGATTTCAGCTCTGTTGTTCAAGTAAATCAGTTTTTCACTTAAAAGTAATGAAAGCCTTTAGCTGTAGACTAAACGTAAAACTCTGGAGAGAGAGGTTGTATTGTGTGAGAACTGACTTTAATAAATGTAAACCCTCACCAAATTATATCACTTTTGTTTATTTGCCCATGGGCTACATTTAGATTGATTTGTAGGAACTTTTGTGTTTCCTATCACCCCATCACATGGAAAAGGACTGTGTGTCTTCAAAGGAAAACTGGACCTCAGTCCTCTGTAAAGTTACACTGTAGTACTGATCAGTCATCATCCTCATGGTGTGCAGAGATCAAAATACAAAATCCTTAACTGTTCCTCCATTTCTGAACTTCTGAGTGCTTGCAGTAATGCATTTTAATGTTCAACAAGGTTGATGCTGGATAGTCAGTGTAGCAGTGACAAAGTCTATCACCACTTACAAATGTAACGATTAAGTTCAAAGCCTTGGGACAAGGTTGTTTGTTAGCAAAGACAGCTTGGAAACTGAGACAAAGTATTAACAATCAGAGAGCAAAGGGTGATGTGTTGTGACAGCTAGAGGCATTGTGCTAATAGCCTGGTAACCCAGCTGGAACAGCCTCTATTTGTATGTTTTTCTCTGTTATTCAGATTATTTCCTTCTGTGGTAAATGAGGATTTACTTTGGGTTCTTCCTGTTGTGCCCATATAAGTGGGCGGAAAAAAAAAGTAAACAAATGAATAAATGCTGTGTATAAGCAAAACTCTTTCAGAAAGCTGCCTAGGTTTCTATTTGCCTGGAGAGGATGACCTACTCGATTTAACTTTTTAGGCCAATTTCAGCTTTTCAAAAATTTTGGGGGTTTGAGTTTTTGGTTTACCTGGTTGTGGTGGCTGAGTGACAACTCCTCTTGACCCTCCCAGCACCACTTTTCTTGATTCTCAGGCAGGGAAATCCCATGGAAGGAGGACTGGTGTGCCCTAGCCGGCCACAGTCCAGGCAGTGAGGAACACAGGGTGCCCTGGGGACACGCTCAGCAAAGGTTGAATTACCTGTCAGGGCTTTGAGGGCATGTGTGGCAGAGGGCACTTTGCTGCTGCCCTGAAACAGAGCTGCATGCTCCTTTTTGTTGCACACTGTTGACAGCAGGACACTGGATACCCCTCAGGAAAACAGATAGCCTTTTAGACAGCATGTTGCCGCTCCAAGTGCTGGCACAACACTCCCCCCTTCCCCTCCCTCCTTCCTTTTCTCTGTCAGCCTTCTGAGTGCTGAGCTTCAGTGCTCTTCAGGAGGTGCTGCATGACATCCCATGGTGGCTCAGGTGTTCCTCCAGTCCAGGTTGATGTCCCAAATACAGCAAACAGGAGCAATGTGCCTGGTGGAGCACTAGCTTCTGGAATGCTGTGGGTACTGGGAGAGCCCTGAGTGGGAATGCTGGCAGCCTGGCAGGGATTTGCTGTGAACCTCCCAGTGGCCAGGCTGTGCGTGTTGAAAGCAGCACGCTGTGAGCTCCGGGGCCCTGCCTGGCTCTCACTGCTGTGGTGGGTGTGGTTGGTGGGGGTCCTTCCTCTTTGCTAAGGTGGAAAAACTCCTCCCCAACATCTTTCTGCTATCTGGGTCTTTCTGTCCTTTCCTCTTGTGATACAGTGGACAAACTTCTAGGAAAAAAGCACACCAAGGTTGTTCTTGAAACTTGCCACTAATGCTCAGAGGTCTAAGGAGTAAAGAATTTAATTTCCCTTCCTGCCAAGGCCTTGACATAAATGGTTGTAGTGGGCTTGTGCTGTAGCTATTCTCTTTGTCGGAAAGAAGTCTAAAGCACTGCAGCAGTGCCTTGACGCAGCAAGTTGACTTTAGACAAACTGCAATTTAAAAATATCTCTATTTTTAAAGCAGCTCCTAGAACAAAGACCAGCTCCTTTCAGGCTGGTCGGGAGCTGAAGATCTTCTCTGTGTGCCAGGGCTGCTTTGGGATGGATACAGGTGCAACACTAGTGAATTTGGGGAATGTGTAATAATCCAATTGGCTATCACCAAAAGGTGGCAGCGTCTACATCTGCTTTTCATTATAGCCCATGCTGCTAGTTAAGCCAAGTGTCTCAGATTTAGGTGGGAACAGGGCAATAGCAATTGGTGCTGGATGAGTAACAACGGCAGTTCCGTGTTTGCTTAGTCTTGATGTTTTGTTGGCCAACCCAAATGAGGATAAATAGGCAGACAAACAGATTAATGCTACTGATGGGCTCTGAGAAGCCATCCATGTCTATATTTCATCTCTTCGTGGTGGCCCCAAGCTAATCCCTGGGTCAGGACTCTTCCACGTCTGGGGATTCAGAGCCCTGGTCTGAGTGTGAGACTGCCCAGAAACAAGGGTGCTGGGAAGTGTCGGCCCTGGTGTTCTTACAGCAGGAAACATGCAATGCAGGCTCAGCAGTGCTGTGTCATGAGATGCAAAGCAAAACACTCAAGTTAGGCTATAAAGGAAAACACAGTTAATGCATCCTGATGAAAATAATCTTCCCCTCTCTCCTAGAAATAGCCTCTACATAACAAAAATAAAAGCATCTGTATGTATTTATATTTTTGAATTTGCTAGTAAACCATTCTTCATGTGGTAAAATGACTGATGATTGTCTTCACATTTTGTATCATTTTTAGTTATCATATGAAATAAAAAATATTTAGCCAGCTTGAACTAATTCCTTTATCTTTCCTTAAAGGATAAATTTTTGTCAGAGTCCCTTAATGTTTTTCCTTTAGAGAAATATTCGGTAAGACTGCTCTGTTGCCCTTTTAATTTCCTTGTACCTTTTTCTGAACTGCTGTGTTGCCCCAAGGTAACACATTAATTAAATTAGGATAAAAACTGTTTCAGTGCAGAAAAAGGATTGGGCATGTTTGTTTGTTCTGTGAAGGAATTTTTTTTATTTTTGCTTTTTATTCTATCCCTTCTAAAGTGCAAGGCTGACTGAAATCTTTGCAAACAACACTTTGCATGCTGGGGCCTGATGTTTTGGTGCTGTTAAAAATCAATAGATCCAGTTATAAAGGAGGAGAGCCAAACTTTGCTTTGAAAGTCTCTTTTAGCAGTTTACCTGCAGAGAAGTCCTGGTACTGTGGGGTTAAAGTGTCTCTGTCTCACAGCGCCAGCTGAAGTCAATGTTAATGGTATAATCATGTACTCAGAGACTGGCCTTTAAAATTTCATACATACTCAGATTATTTTTGGTTTCTCAATCTTCTTTTCATGTTATGCAACAGCTTCTTGCTACAAATAAAGGCTATTGTCCATGCCTTGTAGACAAGAAATCAAATGCGGGGGGCAAGCAGCTTTAGAAAATAACACACTCCTTTGTGATTGCTTTTGTCATGTGCTCACAGGAGCAGTGTAAAATTACCAAGATGATGAATATTATATGTAGAATCCCAATGAAAAATGTTATAGACTTTGCCTCCATCACAGTGTTACTAAGGTAAATAACTGAAAATAATGCTGCCTGTTGAGAAGGGTGTTGTCCTAGCCTTAGAGGTTCCCTGGGTTTCCTCAACTGGTACCAAATCCATCCCTGGAACAATATAATGCACTAATGGTTTTTGGATAGTGCTTGTGGTTTAGTGTTAAGTAATTTAGACAGGAATTTGGAGCAATGTTGACTGATAATAATATTGATCAAATGAATTGCTAGACCCACAGAAAAAGTATTGATCAGTTTATAACTAAAATAAGACTCAAAAATATTTATGTATTATAACCCGTTTGTGGACTCTTGTTCCTTAAGGAAAGGGCTAAATGTTTTGGCTAAAAGTTCATGCAGTCCTTTCAGTTGTTTCTGCTTTTAAATAACCATTATATTTCAATGTGTACTTTAAATACGTAACTATTCTTTTCTTGTCTGTTTATCAGAATATGCCAGGTTTATGGCACAATATGTAACAGCAAGACCAAAATGCATTTTTATATGAGAACTTGTCCTTTGTGACAAAATTTGATGGAAAATGTTTCTGAGATCTTTGAAATATTTTATGTCCTGTTTCAACATCTCACATGCATCATCATTTAGCTAATTTTGTACATAATATTTATATATATTGCAATTTTTTCACATAAGTAGAAATGAAATTGTTGAATCAAGATTATATTAGAAAATGAACAATTCAATATTAACATAAAAAGTGAAAGAGTTCGTGTAAAGTCTTGAAACAAGGTTAGAATTTTTGTTCTGGTTTTTAGTTTCTTATCCTTATTTTAAAACATTTTAAAAAATAACAGTGAGAAAGAGGAATGCTCATTATTGTTGTCTAATTTATCAGATCAAAGTCTACAAGACTGCCAAAATTCCTGACATTTCTTATTAAGGACTTTGAAATTGTATCCCTGACTCAGTTCTTAGAAACTTTAAGAAATCTACCTAGAAATTTCCCTTTTCCTGAACTAAATTAGCAACTTTAATGTGCCATGATAATAAATTCTGCAGCAATTGAACTTGCTAAGCCTCCCTGGCAAAAAAGGCAGGCTACCTTTCCTATTGACTCCTCTTTTCACTGGGGAAAAACCCCAGACTCCAAGCCCTCTAGTTTCAGCTATTTATGTTCAGAGGAAGAGTAGTGGAATACTTTGCAACTCCTTTTTATCAACGGCTCTCCATCCTGGCCCCCTATTTAGTGAAAAGTGTATACCTATTGCTTAGGTCAGGAATCCTTGCTTTTCATTCATAACCTCTTCATAATGTGAAACCACTGCTTTAAAGCTTATTTCACTCAACCATTCTTAGAGTGGTCTCTGCTTTTCCAAAACAAGTAAATCCTGAAAGCCTAAGGGGTAAAAAAGATACCTTCTTACTCTAAGATCCCTATGCTGTTCCTCCTAGTACCAGATGCCTGGTGATCACAGAAAACCTCTTGCCTACAACTCTGCAAGTAATCTTTCTTAGAGAGGAAGCATGGAGCTGTTCCCAATGCTCCCCACCAATATGCAGAAACTGCACCTTTATGGAGTGTCTGTAAGAGTAAATATGACTCAGCCCCACTTCCCTGATGAGTCTCTCCTTTCTTTAGTCTCTTCTGTGATGCTTACAGTATCTTTGCTGCGGGGCTGATGGCAGCCAAGGGTTCTGCAGCTGCTAGAGGTCCATCTGGTGCATCCTGGGCTCTCCTGCATCTCTGTATACATGGCACAGGGAGTGTTATGGGGTTTATCTCTTGTATCGATAACGCCCATGTCTGAGCTGCACTCAGAGGTGGCACTGAGGGCATTTTAAATTTGGTTGGGTACCTGACAGCGCAGCAATTGGCACTGTGGGAATGGTACAGGTTGTGCCAGGCCACCCAGGATGCTGGGGTTTTTTTCAAGGATTCATTTGGCTTAGTCAGTAGGTCATTGTCTTAACCGGACCCACTAGCCACATTAGGAAAGTTGTATTAATCTTCACATACTTTGCAAAATACCATTCTAAGTATGTAGACACTTGACTTCATCCAAGTATGCCTGGTGAATCATAGACTGTACTATGAAATTTTTTTTGGAAGAACTGTCTGGTTGCCAGGAATGAGACACTTCTCTGTCCCCAGTCTCTTAGGGAAAGAAAAGAGCAAAAAAACCCAGGCAGTGCATCTGGAATGACATATAAAGTCTGAGTATTTTTGTTTATTGAAATAAAAATGCCCCAAGCACAACCTTATTTTTTGGAATTACAGCTTGATTCTCAGTTATCAGACTCTGGAAAGCCTCTTCCAAATGCTCTGAGACTGTATTCTGTGCTTTGGAAAATACCCAGAATAATTAAGGAATATCTCAGAAAAAAAATGCTAACATTATCCAAAACATCACATTTTTAATTTTTCCATGGTTTTTAGCGGCCTCTGATATTTTATTTTAGAAATCCTAAGACAAAAGTCTATTCTTGCATAATACTAATGGTAATTACACCATGAAAATAGAAAGCAACCTGACCTGACATAGTTTCCATTTCTGCTGTAAATATAGCTTTCCCCATGTAAATCTATTTGCCTTTGCTTTATTGAGTCCGTAGAAAGTTGCTCCTGCACAGTCTGAGTGCATGAATGCGAGTATCCTGCCTCCAGAGAGCAGCTGAAAACCCCACCTGTTCGGGCAAGCCCCGGAGGAAGATGACAGATTTCAGTGTGACTGGTTCGTGCAGATGCCCTCACGTATTTATCCATTCATAGCCTACGCTCCGTCTTTTCCTGCCACGCAGCCAGGATCAGAGGGAGGTTGAGCCTTTTCTGCCCTATTAACTTTGGCATGTTTGCTTTGCTTTTATCTCCCAGTCTCCTCTCCCCAGTAGCAACTGCCTTGCCCTCAGTCCGGAGGATGGCCCCATGACTCCTTTGTTTAACTGCTGTTATAAGCTGCTGCACAAATTGCTTGGCGGAGGGTGATTTGTAGTGACAAGACTTGAACCTTATCCCTGGAGATTCACCAGATACCTCTGCAGTGCTCTGCTGCATCTCTCAGGACGGGGACAAGGAAGCCCAGCTCCCACTTCCAAGCCTGATCTTGCATCACTGCAGCTATTGCATAACAGCTCAGCTGAGATGCAATGGCATGTCCACCTTCTCTCCGTTCCATTAACGTGGCCCTGCTTGCTCCCAGGAGGTGAGCAGATCCCTCTTTCCTGCTATTTATGGATCAGTACGCAGGCAGTGACTTGCACACAGCCTTTAAGAATTATAGTGATCGATCAATCCGATCAGCAAAAAGGATAAATATTTTTAAAATCTTTTGAGAAGTAGTGGGTAATTTTTAAAAGAAGGATCTATGGGGTAAAAATTATTCTTGTGTATGCCTTAAAGAGTCACTGTTTAACTCATAGTTTACAAACATTGAGAAAATGGTGGAGGATTAATTTGAGAGATCATTTAACTTTTTTCTTTGCTTTCAAATTTCCTGTTTGGTTTCTCTTAATTTCTCATTTTTTTCACTAAATCTGTGGTACGTATCAATTTGGTGTCGCAGACTAGTTGCTCTTCTCTAACTTTGTCTGATTTTCACCTCACATTTTGAAATTGGGTGAAGATCACGTGATGTATTTTAGTCCTTTAACACTTGAAAATTTTCTTTTAGTAATGATCTTGCTTTTATGTTTTGAAATTGAATCTGATGCCTCTTCTTCCTGTTAGAAATAAACCAACACTCTTGTCTTTCCCACCATGCCTTAGGGTCCCATAATCTCAGACCTGATATCTCCTTAGCCTCTCAAGCCTTTAAATAAAAGCAAAATGAAATTATAGACCTCCTCTCCTTATTAATCTTTCTGCTGCAGAAATACCTAAATGCCAGGCAGAGGCATGTGAGTGTGTGGAGCTGCAGAGCAGTTTTTGGCCCATAGGCTGCAAAATTACCAAGTGTGTTTTCTGCTGCTCTGAGGGTGGGTTTTCAGCCTTTAAAGGTGGTTATGGAAGAAGCTGATGGAAGTTCTATAGCTGAACTTGGGATAAGCAGTCACCATGGACAATATCCCATTATTTTTCATGACTAAACCCCAGAGATTGATTTGGCTTGTCCTAGTGGCCATGAGGTTACTTCCAGGCAAACGAATAAATGAACATAATTTCTTTTACATTCCTGGATTAACCTCCTTATATTTTGCTGCTCTGATTATTTTGGTGCTAAGATCCAACGGATAGTTAGTGTTGAAGGTGTTGGTAATTTTCCTACCTTGTGATCTTGAAGTATGGACAGAGCTGTCTTGTTGATAAGGTGGGTGACAAAAAGGGGTGTCTTCATATTTTCTGTCTCCTTCATTTCAGCCTTCAGAAAAAGAATTTTGTCTTTGACTTATCCAGGGAATGACTTACAGTTTCATAAGTCAGCTTTATGTTGTCAGAGCTCATGGCAGGCTAACGGCCTCAGGACTGAAAGCCCAAGAGAAATAAAACACCAATGGCTTTGAGTTAAGAGGTTCACTTATGGACTTGAATGCTTTCTTTATACTTGTAAGAATATATGCAAATTTTAAGAGTTACGAGTGGACTTTGAGACTAAAGTAATTCAATTGACTTTGAAAAACATAGCTAGGGTTCCTGTATGTTTCACTAGAGAAACTGAGTATCCAGCCCAGTGACCAAACTAATTGATGTATGCCTGGAGAAAGTAAGTCTAGCCTTGGACATGACTGGTATTTTATGTATACTGCATCAGTGTATTGGTTATTTATATTGCAGGAGCTTAGAAAAAAAATCATTAATTTAAAGCACACAAAGCTTTAAACAGTTTACTGCCTCAAGAAATAAAAGATTATTTTTTGCACGACTTCCGATTTTCTGATAAATTTGGAATACTGAAAAATTATTGGTACAATGAATATGTTGTTTCATTACCTGCTGTGCATAGATTTCCTTTAGCACCAGGGACGTTAAGGATGTCATATTCACTATGTTTTTAAAATGCATGTTAAATGTCTGCTGAAAAAGTTGGAAGAAGTTTTTCTTTGTGTATTAAAAGTGTCACAAAATCACCAGCACAAAAGCACAGATGTTCTGTGGCTGACACACAGGCTTGGGAGTGCTTGTTTCTGCATCAAGATATTGTCTAGCTAGATAAAACAGCCAAACATTTTTTTTTCTGTCAGAGATCTAAAGAGATGAGTGACAGGTCTTATAATAATGGTAAATATGCTTGGGGCAATGCAGAGGCCAAAGACCATGACCCTGCATTGGTAGAACACTGTTTTCGGGGAGAATCTTAAGAATTTTTAGTAGACTCAAACATGCATGGGAACATTTGGGATGGTTTCAGTTTTTTCTTTTTTTATCTCTTTGGAATAACTTATAAATATTTAAGAATGCCCCTGTGACATGTCTGGTCCTGTGTGAAAAAACTTAAGGGAATATATTTTAGAATTGTATCCCAAGTGTTTATAAGGACCAGGTTAAGGTTGTAAGGTTAGAAATTCCCCCCAAAAGAATTCATTTAGAACTGTGCTGGAATTCTTATATGTGACTAGCAAGGAAAATCCTGCTTTACAGGTGTAAGATAATCTGCATGTCTTAGAGGATGAAATAGGTGAAATAAAATGACCAAAAGAATCACAGAATTGTTTAAGTAGGAAAGGACTTTAAGATTGTTGAGTCAATAACCCAGCACTGCCAAGTGCACCATTAAACCATGTCCCTAAGTGCCACCTCTACATTTCATTTAAATACCTGCAGGGATGGTGACTCTACAACTTCGTTGTGCAGACTGTTCTAATGCTTAATGACTCTTTCTGTGAAGAGATTTTTCCTAATATCCAATCTAAACCTGCCCTAGTGCAGCTTGAGGCTGTTTTCTCTTGTCCTATTGCTTGTTGAAGAAAGACTGATCCCCATCTCGCTGAAAGCTCCTTTCAGGTATCTGCAGAGAGTGGTAAGGTCTCCCATGAGCTGCCTTTTGTCCAGGCTAAACACCCCCAGCTTCCTCAGATGCTCCTCATAAGGCTTGGGCTCCAGAGGCTGCCTCCACTGCCTTTCTCTGGACATGCTGCTGCACTTTAATGTCCTTCTTGCAGTGAAGGGCCTGGAACTGGACTCAGCACTCGAGGTGTGGCCTCAGCAGTTCCATGTATGGGGGGAGCAATTGCTGCCCTGGTCCTGCTGGACACACTATTTCTGATACAGGCCAGGGTACTAGTGGTGGTCTTGGCCGCTTGGGAAAATGTTGGCTCATGTTCAGCTGCTGTCAGCCAGCATTCCCAGATAATTCATGCAGGGCAGATTTCCAGCCCCTCTGCCTCAAGTCTGTAGTGTGTGTGGTGTTTGTTGCATAGGACTGTTGTGACTCAGGGCAGGACCCTTGCTTAACCCTTCACCTTGTTGAACCTTATCCAAATGGCTTTGGACAATGGATACAACCTGTTCAGATCCCTCTGCAAAGCTTTCCTATCCTTCAGCAGATCAACACTCCCATCCAAATTAGTGTCATCTGCAACCTGTCTGGGGGTGTACTTGATCCCCTTGTCCTGATCGTTGATAAATATTTTAAACAGGACTGACCCCAGTACTGAGCCCTGGGGAACCCCACTAGTGATTATCTGCTAGCTGAATATATTCACCAACACCCTCTGGGCCCAGTCACCCAGCCAGGTTTTTCACCTAGTGAACAATGCACCTGACCACGCCATGAGCATCCGGTTTCTCCAGAAAAATGCTGTGGGAATGTGTGACAAAGCTTTAATGAAGTTCAGGTAAACAACATCTGCACCCTTCCCCTTACTAGACAGGATTGTTACTAAAGATAGGAAGTGATTTTGGAAGAATTTCCACCAGCTCCCTCAGCACCCTTGGGTGGATCCTATTCAGCTCCATAGGCTTGAGTGTGTCTAAGATGTGCATCAGATTTCTGACCTTTTCCTCTTAGACTTCTGGAATCTTCATTCTGCTCTCTGTCTTCCAGCTCAGGAGGCTGGGTACCCACAGAACAAGTGTTAGTTATTATTAAAGACCGAGGCAAAATATGAAGGTACCTCAGCCTTTTTCTCAGGCTTTGTCACTCCTAATCCAGTAAAGGATAGAGATTCTTAGCTCTCTTTTTTGTTTCTGATGTATCTATAGAAACACTTTTTACTCTCTTGTATGGCAATAGCCACAGTAATAAAGAACAATAGGAGCTGTCTTGTAGGACAGATTGACGTTTCAGTGCAGAACTAAGCGACACAGCAGGAAAATAACACTGAGGCAAGCACGTGTGTGATGGAAGTAAACATAAATGAGGCGACACTGACACTCCTCACTGAAGGTATGTTAGTGTTTAAATGGCTCCTGCAATTTCCTTGAAAGTTTGGAGCAGAGCAGTCTGCACCAGCAGACTCAAAGCTGAGCTGCATTTTAACACAAGCGAGCTGTCAGCAACTTGATCGCATCATCAGTGCTCATATAAATACATCAAAATTACCAAATTGTTTTGAGTCTGAAAGGTATCATGTAGGGGGATTTATCAATCACAAGGAGATAGGAGAGAGCCCTCAGTGATCTGATTGTTTGATGTGCTGCTTACTGATGATGTAGATTTGGTTATTAGAACGGGGACTCATCAGTAAAAAAGTTGTGTTCACACACAAACTCGAGTGAATTCAATTGCATGCAGCATGGGGAAAAATGCCATGAAAACATGAGATTTTTTTTTAATTAGATGTCTTTCTAGCTTAATCATGAAATTCTAAAGAACCTCTAGATCTTCTTCTTGAAAAATATTTTTTTTCACCAGTTGACCTTTATTTCCAGCTATTTACTTACAAAAATTATAGAATAGCACTGATAATTCCACTTCATAGCATTCTCTGACCCCCAAGTAAATCTTTCTAAGAGTATGGAGGTCCTTAAGGGTTTATTTTACAATGTACTCATACATATGGATATCTCTATACGGTCTCAAGGGTCACAGAAATCAACTGAATTCCTTCTACTGCCATCACTGAACATCAACTGAAAACTTTGGAATACTAAAATGGACTACATTTTCTCATGGTAGTACCTAAAAGGTATGCAGGAATGCAATAAAATATAGGCAAAATGCAGAATTGTGTTGGTGGTACCAATTTCCAAAATTTGTGACTGGAATAATTAGGTGAGTTTTTTCTTTTGGTGTTTTTTGTTTGTTGGTTGGTTTTGTTTGGGTTTTTTATTTTTGTTTGGTTGTTTTTTTAATTATGGCACTCCATTTCAATTTCCTGTTGCTGGAAATATATTTGGAACTTTTGGAATGAATTGAAAGAGCACTTGTTCTTTTATACCTTCAGGTGAATCTTTTGTTTAGATCTTGACAAATTTTTTAGCTTCTGAGGGAATGCACTCTCTCATCTACTGATATTTATTAATATAGGACTTGAGCATTTCAGTCATAATATCATGACACCTAGTGTCCCTTTTTGTATTTTATTTGTGAGCAAGGCAGTGCTATGATCTTACACACTTAGACAGTTTTAGGTCTGTCTTGTTTTGGTCATGTCCATAAATGAGCCCTACAGCAGAGGTGGTCATCCAAATGTATTGCAATTCTCTTTTTTGAAGACTTCAGCACTTGTTTCCTTGTTTGTAAGGAATAACAAGCCATAAAAAGCAAGGAACACAGAAGGAAGATCTTATATGGTTTCCTTTACTTAAAGCTTTTGTAAATCCTCTTGAAAGCTACAAGTCCTGGTTGCTCCATGCTGTGCCAAGGGAGCAATGGAGCTGCAGAAGGCTGCTCTGCCAGCTGTGAATGGAGCCCTGGGCCCTTGGCAAGGAAGGGTAGACATGTATCCAAACAGCCAAGTGTCTGCAAGTGTCCTGTCAAGGAGCTGGCTGTCCACAATGACAAAGGGATGGTTTGTAACACCTGAGGACAAACCAGATGGGTTCCAGGCCTGGTGGCAATTATCAGGTCCACTCCCTTTCACAATGAAACTCGTAGGCTGAGGGCTAGGACAGAGAGTACTTTCCAAAAGCTTAAATGCTGGGTATACTTCAGTTGAATAGATTATACACAGCAGTTGCAATCTTGCATTTGAATATTTCTGCTTAATTTTTTTCAGGCAGTTTGGTGTGCATTGCATGTTGTATAAGTCCAGTATTTCTTCACACAACTTTTTATCTTACAGCAGCAAAGAGGAGGAAGGTGGGAACTGTTTGAAGGATCTAGTAATGGTGGCAATGTTTGTCTTCAGTTGGCACACAGGTGCCATTGCTGAACATGTTTCCAGTCCTTAAACTGACTGTTTAATCAGCTCTCGAACTTTTTGGGTAAACAGTGAACTGGAGTCACTTGACGCTAGTACTGCTATTGTATTCTCTTACTCCAAGAACTGTCAGATTGGACTGGAATCAACCATGTTTGCTGTTGGAGTTCCCAGTGTTTGTTTAAAAAAGGAATATTCTGAGAGCACAAGAGGTCTGTTATCATTTTCATCTGCATACATAACTTTCAATGACTGTAATGGGAAATACGGAGAGGGAACAGATTGCCTAAGAATGTCTGTCTTTAAAGCAATTAGTTTGATAAATGACCTGACTTGACTGGTCAGAAAGACAACAGAAGAGAGACTTATCTGTGAAGAGGTACCAAACCGCAGCAACCATTCAGGACTCCTTTGCGTTGAAAAAGATGTAAAGTTTTTTGTGCCTATGTTACTTTATTTTTTCTGGTACTAAGCTGTGCATTTGAAGGCTTTGAAGCAGTTGCTGTAATCCTCTGCTTTTAAAGCTAAGAGAAATGGAGGCAGGAAGCTTCAGGGGTTCCCCAGATAGAGAAGTCGTAGGGTCTTATCTGAAGAATTTCTGGGGGTTCTTCCATTCAGTCACTGTTGGACTTTGGTTACTGGGCTGAGTGGGGTGAGCAGCATCCCAAGCTACATATGTAGGTTATGCTGATGCAATAAATTCTGGAAGCATTCAACTCAGATGTCTTTCAGCCACTGTGGCTGAAACCACGGTGTGATGCAATTGTCACATCAGATGACTCATGTCACTATGAACTGTTGCTTCCACAGAAAATTATTGAAAATTACTTATTTTCAGTGAGATTTTACACCAATAGGTCTGTGTTATCTGCCACACAAAACTTAAAAGAATGCTGGGAATGAAGTCCTGTTTTCTGGTTTTCCCCCACTGGTTTCTCAAGAGGTCTTCAGATGCTTAGGAAAGACAAGTATTGTAAACAGTTCAGCATATAAGTGACAATGCATACTTTAGTTTCTAACATTAACAAATAATTAAAAAGATATTTTAGTTTATATTTTCATATTTTCAAGGTTTCTCCCAACAAAGCTGTGGTTTTTTTTTCTTTTCCTGTTTGTGAAAGAGCAGCTGGTTGGGGTAGATTGGTGCAATTTTTTTGGTGAAATATTTTTCCATTGATGTATGGTATTTAATAAAGAGTTGTTTTTAAGCAAAAAACAAAATGTGCTCATCCTCTTGAATTTTTCAGGGAAAAAGCACCAAACACCCAAATCTGTAACCATAGTTATTAAAATGGAAAGTTCAGCTTACTTTCAGCATTTTGATATTAAAACCTCAGATTTCAAAATGAAAGTGTAGAAAAATTACTTTTAAAATTTTAACTTTTAAATTGCTGGGAAATGATTTTCAATGTGTTTTCCTTTCTATTTGGGACAAATTCCAGGATGTTCAAATTTTCTGTGGAGGATAAATCCTGAGCCTAAACCAGTAGAACACAGTTTTATCTTGAACATTCAAATTTGTATTCAAGAAAATGCTTACATTATACAAAATTATTGAGGAAATATTACAGACCTGTGTTCAGCTCTTACTTTTGTGAGCCTCTAAGAATATCTTTAGTTCAATTTGAGTCAGTGATAAGAGTTTTGAAGTATGCCATTTGTCATTTCACAACACAGGGAACCACAAGCAGAAGAGAGGTGTAGTTTCCCATGAAGTGCAGGAGAACTGCAGTGACAAATGCAAATATATTAATACATTGAAAGAGGATTTTTGCAAGAGAGATTGTAGTTCCCTAGTTCCACAGTTGTGTCTTGAACATGTCATGTACTTTGGTTCTTCCTCCTTGGTTTTGTCTAAGTTTGGCCCATGATAGCCTCTTACAATTAGAGAAGCCTGAGTGGTAAATTGCAGGGTCCCAGGAGGTTGCAAAAATCTGTTCATCAAAACCTTGTGACGTAACATGGCCTTTACAGTATTATGAGTTTAGGTGCAAAATCTTTGTCAACCAAATGAGATGGGGACTTACACACTGCAGGTTTTGTGTATTTGCATCAAAAATGTATAATGAACACAATTTTCTTTCCAAAAGAGTTGTGGCTCACCCAAGGCTCAATACTCTCCCTTGTGTTTCTTACTGAATCAACATACTGCCATGGCATTTCCTTACTAGATTTGCATTTGCAAGCTCAAATATGATTTAAAACTGAAAACCACATCTATATGACCAGTTATTTAGCTTCTGCCATGACACCATAGATCAAGACCTGGTTGGTGGGTTTTTTTGGTGTGTGTGGTTTTTTGTTTTTGGTTTGGTTTTTTTGGAAAGGGGACAGAAATGCTCATCAGTAGAGATCCAGTACAAGTTTTTACTCAACAACCTTAAGTTTTTTTCTCTCTCTCTCATGATGCTCATACTTCTGTGGACAGCCTAATTATTTGCTTTTCTTTAGTTTGGGTCTTACCTCCTTCTGGCTTGTTGTTTGTTTTTTCTTCTTGGCAAGAACTGTTCATTAAGTTGCAACTAAAATTGTGAAATGCATGTCTAGATCCCCAAGTGTCTTTACATCTGGAGTGTATTCACTTTTTTTTTTAAATAGACTTATCTCTGGTCATCGATGTGATGCCTATTTATGGATACAGGCTGGCTCCTTTCTGAGTCAATATGAGTTTTGCTATTGTCTCCAGTGGAAGTTAGGGTTGTGCACTTGAACATAAAAAGTTTGATGGAGTCTTTAATTAAGTTTCTGAAAATCATTAGAGGATGATAACCTTTCATCCCTCCTGACCTCAGCTGGATTTTGAACTGGCTACCTAGAGGTTAAAAATTCTGTATTCCTTTTGCAATGCTTTGATCCAGGAAGCCCATTTTATTTTCAAATCCTTTAAATTTCCCGTTTTCTTGCTTCATTTTAAATGGTGGTGGGTAGTTCTTCTGCTTTAATTTCCTGCTCGTCATTCTCCCCTATTCATCCCCTCTAAAAAAGCTTGCTTGTGAGATTCAGTCTGGTTGTTAGGCAGCCTTGCTGTAACACTCCCTTTGAGGCTTTGTCTTCTCTAGAGTAGAGAAGAGAAGATCTTTGTGCAGAAGAAGTCTTGGATAATGCAGTTTTGTGTTTTGAGAAACACTTGAATAAATCCCATACCTGGGGCTTTTAGCACGGTTTGGAATCTGGTAAAAATGTCCATTCAGAAATTGGGAAATGGGGGTTAAACTGACTTGAGGAGAAGACTAGGAAATGTGAGCTAAGCCTTTCTGTAATTTAAAAAATTTCTCCCAAATCTTGTGGAAAAAAAAAATTTATTGGTACCTCAGCAATTCTCAATCCTGCCACTCCATAACCTGATATCAAGGTGTCTGCCTATGTTTTACATAACAGAGACTTCATGTGAAGTTTGGTTACACTGAAATAAGGGACAAATTTCTCATTTCTTTCCACGGTTAGGAAAAGAAGCATTCTGATCCACACAGTTGAGCTGCCTGTTCTAGGATAAAAGCCTTCTTGTTAGATTGCAAGGGTTTTTAAAAAAATGAGCCCTGCTTTCAGTACTAGCTGCAAATCTTTTTGGGGTAAATTTGCTTTATTTACTTTGAATTCCACATCAAGATGGAAAGCAGTAGTAAAAGGTACTCAGTCTCTCTAGGATTCCCACCTGCCTTTAAGTCTGGATTAAAGGTTGGGTAAATTGTTAATTTTGCTGCATGGTTTTGCTTATCCTGTTGTAGAACCAGGGCAAATTATATTGGATCAGCAGATTTTGACTGATTTCTGGCCTTATAGTGTCCTGAACTCAAATCCCAGATGCTAAAACTATTAAAGACTCAAAAGTTGGAACACACGTTTGGATTCAAAGCCAAAAGTTGTGACTTTTATTAATTTTAAAATATACTAGCAAAGTTTATCCTTACTTCTCCAACACTCCCTAATTTCATTAGGAAAAACACCTACTTACACTACTTGATTAAATAATCGAAATTAATTAAATGTTATGACCTTTTTTTCTTCTCCCCTGTGTGTTGATTCTTCTCTACTATGTTGATTTATTGAAAATAAAGTGCTCTTTTTCTAACATTCTCTCCTCACAACTGCAAAATCCTATATGATATCTGCTAACACATTGATCACTGCATGGAGAGTTCTAAGCTCTGAGTTTGACTCCTAAGTGTCCAAGTAAATCCTAGAAACCAAGGCTGACTCCATTTATCTATCATTTATCTATCTATGACCTTTTAACATGTGCAATCACCATTATACTGGGAAGTACTGGGTTGGGGTAACCATCACTAAGCCACCAGTTCTAATGCCTTTTCTAGCTATGAAAGATTCTTATATCTTTTAAACATCTTATTGCTACTACAATACAGATCTTTTTAAATCTTCTGCTAATTGTGTCTAAAATCCTGAAGGCAGTTGTTCAGATAAATCCTCTTTTATTGAGTTAGAGCCAGCCTGGTGACTAGAGCTATGAATGGTAGCAATTTGGCTTCTCGACTATAGATTGAGAAGCTAAAGGTAATGATTCTGCAGCTGGTAAAAGCTAACATTCTGGGAAATGATTTTCATCTCAATTTTTTTCTTAAGTAGAAGAAAAAATTGAAAAAATATTTATAAACATAAACAAATTATTGTTCTTTGTATGGTGGTTTTTGCAAACCATTAACCTGAATCAACTATTTGCATGTTAAACTAAAGCTGAAAAGATGTAAATATTCCAGATATTATTTGCTCTTCAATAGGCAGCATTGAAGGGAAGGGGCGTGATTTTTTTTTTCTTTTTCCTTGCTTTGCTTTTCTTTTAGTAGCCAACCAAATCTAATGACCTTTAGCATTGTCTGAAGTCACTGAACTTTTGTTCGTGCAGGTAAACTGTCTCTTTCAATGCAATAGGAAAACATTTACACAAATGTAAGCCTAGTTTTACTCCTTAATCAGACTTAAACAGGACACCAAAGGCAGTGGCATTATCTTGCATCCCAGAACAACATGGAGTGGCATGGGTGGGATTTCTTTGAAGTACCACAGTATCTACTTCTTCAGTTAGTCATATTCCCATTAGTAACATTGCTTGAGCAAAAAAACCAAGGCTAGGTGATTTATATAGTGGAATGCTGCTTAGCCTGTCTCAGGTTCAGTAAATATTTCACTGCACAGTAAAGTTACTGTGGCAGTATCCTGTAGCACTTTTTAAGTACAATTTTGCATGTTGCTGCTGTGAGAAGGTAGGGTGCTTCCTGTCAACAAAAGTGAGGAACTGAAGCAGGACAATCCCTCTTCAATTATTTACTAAAATGTTCCCTTTGGTGTAATTGCCTTTCAAGAGCTGCTACTCAAACTAAAGACTGTTTTAATGGTAACACCTCCAAAAGCATTTTATGTAAAAAAACAGTTATAGAGATTTGAAATGTTCTTTTATCGTTTTTTCTGTAGTTCTAATCAGTAAACAGCAAATTGACAAGAGAGGCAAAGGAGCCATCTTTGACTTTAGAAAGATGATTAGAAGTGAAGACAGGATCTTAAAAATTCTAGGTGTAACCATGACAATTTTAGAACTTGCACAAGGAAGAAGAAACAATTAGGAGAAATAAGAAACATTTGCAACTTTTTTGCTTAGCAGCTTAATTTCTGCAGGTTTGTTTGTACCCCATCTAATTTCTGAAGGTTTTGCAGGCTGTCACTTGATACATTCATCAATCCTGTCCAGAGTTGTTAATGTTTTCTTAACTGAGTTTTTAAGGCTCTCTAGTCAGTCAACAGCTCTGCCTCAAACAAACCCTCTCAAGTTTGGATTTCTTGCAATTTAAAGGTGCAATACAGGCAACTTCAAAAACCTAGAGATTTCTTTTGTTTGTCAGACTTCACAATATTGGAGGAGAGTCCACAGAAAATCCCCTTTATATAATATGAGATATAATTCATGGAAGAATCAAGCCAATAAACCTGCCATAGGAGGAGAGGCAGCTTCTCTGGTATGTTCCATCCCCTTCTTCACTGACCTGGGAGAACAGGAGTGATTAGTTTTGTGAACATAAACTTACACAGTTGATATCATTTTGGGACATAAGTCATTGCTGGTACACAAGCCCTTTGTTTTGAGGCAAATAAAAATGTGATATTGAAAAAAAATACAAGTTAGAGGATTTACACAACTACTGCCCTTTTGAACCTAATATTTTACAGGAAAGGATAAGGCTCAACCCAACTTGAGCTTCAGTCTCTGCTGTGTATATGTCAAGTATCTGCTAATGTCTGCTGAAGGCTGATTCATTCCTGTTTTCATATGTACCTCTCCTACCATAAAAATGCAGGACTTCTCAAGCACGTGCCTTGCCAGAGACTCAGCTGTGGCCTTTCCCTATGGA
The DNA here is from genome assembly GCA_013397195.1 of Hylia prasina. NCBI lineage: Eukaryota > Metazoa > Chordata > Aves > Passeriformes > Sylviidae > Hylia > Hylia prasina. Next base: position 1,369,163 of record VYXD01002499.1, read on the forward strand.
CTTGAGATTTTATGGGTTTGTAATTTCAAGGGAGGGGGAAAGAAATTTTTTGCACATTTTTGGTCTTATTGCATAAAATAGAAATATTTTAAGCCAATAAATTGAACATAGGTATTACAAAATTGTCACCTGTAAAATTAAGGGCTGGTCAGGGTGTTCAGCCAAACTCATTGAAGTTTCTCAATATTTTGGCATATCTAACTAACAATATGCATAAAGCTGGAGAGGTATCACAGGAACCAGTAGTGCTAACAAACCAATATTAACTGAATTGCAAATTTAAACAGGTGATGAAGATAGTATAAAGTACTTGGTGTACTGCATTGCTTATGACTGCTTTAGAGGGAGAAGAATTATAGCCATCTATGCCTTTAAAAATCAGGTAAATGGGATCTTTCACCATGATAACTGAGTGGCCAGGAAAGGGGAGCATAATGATAGTGCATGCCGAGTTCAAGTCCTACCAGATGGCACTGGGGTTAAACTCTGGGTATACTGCCCACTGTTTAAATATGAACTACTCAAAAGAAAGATACAGAAGTTTAAAATAACAGCATGCAGATTTCTATATAGAATTTGAAGAATGAAAAACACTTGAAAAAATATCAGCAGGCAGGGGCAGGAAGAACAAACGGTAACCAAATTGGTTCCTGTGACAAACCATAACATTTACTTTAAAGCATCAGCGTGCTAGTCAGTAAAAGTCAAGCTAGTACTCTTTTAATAGATCCCAGGCCTTCTTAAACTCACTGGTCTGCAAGTATTACCCAGGTCAAGAGCAGGTCAAAAAGTGAAAACCCATGTGAAAGTAAACTTTAAATATCTGCTTTTGAAGAGCTATAGCAGACTGTCTCTGCTATAGTAAATATATTTCCTCTGTTTGTATGGTATTATACAGTATACTGAGCTTAGAAAATTGATCCTTTCTGTATCATTTGTTCAGTTAAGAATTAAGAATCTTCCTCATTACAGTGTTGCATAATACAAATTTATTGTACTCTTAAGGTTGTGGGGATTTAATTTTAATTGTGATGGCATTTGACTAGATTTTTTACAGACAATATCACCATTATTTACTGTAACTTCCACTCCATTTACCTGACCATGTCTCTCAGTTAAAGTCCTCTTTTTTACTATGTGCCTATAAGTGCACTTAGGCAAACTAGATTTCTAGCCTTGCTGCTTGATGATAATACAACATTAAGATCCAGGGAGCTGAAAATAAAATCCTGGACTTAAATCTAAAATTGAACACAATACCGCAGTGATGCAAGGTATATTTTAAAAATCCCTCTTCCATATTTACCATTACTGGAATACCATGGGGGGTTTGTGGCGTGTTTGATTTTTTTTTTTTCTTAGAGATTTTAAAATATCAGTGTTGTATGTTGGCGTTTCCAATTCGTGTTCTGAGTCCTATTTGGAACTGATGTTGTCTTTGAGCTCCACAGAGTGAGGAGAAGCTGACTCCCTGTTTTGAATTTATTTGGCTACTAGAATGTGTATTAATTTGGCCTGCTTCAGCTTTTGCTGGAGTGAAAGGTCATAGTCTGAAGCTGGTTTTCATTTTGTTTTATATGTGTTAATGTAATACCTTATGAATTACCCTGGATTTTTTTTCTGACAGCTAAAAAGCATAATCATTTTTCCTTCCAGGAGGACTGAAAGAAAAGCAATAATTCCTATTTGGGAGATGATTTAAATTGTTTTCCCTCATCTTTTGCTCCTTCATATATAGGTAGTGAGTGAGATTCTGGTTCTGTTTAAGTTGGTGGCACGCCCCCGTGGATTTCCATCGGGCTGGGATATTGCTAACTGTTATTGTAGTTCTCAGAGCTGTTATGCTTGCACATGAATTTTTTTGCCAGCTCAATAAAGTAGCACAGATCTGAAATGAGCTGAGCTGTTGTTCCACAAGGGTCCATTCTGCTATTGTTATGGAAGCAGAAGTCCCAATAAAGGGACTTCCCAGTTTTTCAAGAATGATGAGGCTTAAGAGGAGGAAAGGAAAGAGAGGAGGAAAAATAACTCTTTCATGCAGTTGTCTTCGAGTTTAATGCAAATTTGTGCTAAACAGATGCCTGAGATGGGACAACAAAATGTGAAATTGTAAATGATGGGGGCAGATACAACCTGCATTTGAGATTTTTTGTCTTTGCCTCTTGCTCTCTTGATATTCAGCTAATGGTATGTGTTTTGCTTATTGGTTGGGAAGAAGAGGATTAGATGGATACCTAGGGAGGTAGATATTATGCCAGAAAAGACACGATTTTGTCTTGCTTGTTGCTATTTTTGAAAGCTGTGATACTTCAGATGTTCAAAATCAGAACCTGTGCACTTGCAAATTAAATTTCCAGAAACTGGAGAGGAAACTGAAATTTAGAAATTTGGGTCAGGGTAAAAGAACTGTTCTCTGTGTTCAGAAGAATAGAGCAAAAAGCTGGAACCTGACAGAGGTGGATGAATCCAGACTGCGGCACAAGATGCTTCTAATAGAAGTCACACTTGCTTGCCTTCAGTGCATTTTGGGGAAAAAATTCCACCATTAATTTTGCTTCTCCAAATGCATGAGTGCAGAATGGAAGTTCCCATGTAAATGATGGGAACTCAATGAAGAAGAATGTCTTTCTTGGGGACAAGTATAATTAGTATAATAAGGTCAATTAGTTTTTCACCTTTTCCCTACTAACCTTAACCCTCCCTTCAGATGGTTGACTTTATTTTTTCCAAGTGAAGCTAGATCTTTCCTTTAATTTCTGTATTACGTTCAGTTTTTACCATTTCATTATAGCGAATGAATTTCAAAAATATATGTAAGATTCATATCCATATGTAGGTGCTATATGTGGGCATTTCTGAAGGAAAGGGCTAATAAAATGCCAGCTGGGTCTCAGGAAATTGTTTTGTCTCTTTGCTCCATCATTTAAGTGCACTTAGATATTGCTTATGTCAGCATTGCAGAACCCAAGTCATGTAGGAATTGAAATCTCTCAGGACAGAAGCCCAGCAGTATCTAAAGTGAGGGCTGGAATCTGAGCGCTTGAATCAAGCACCATGTCTCTGCAATCCCTGCAGAGCAGCTGCTGCACCCTGCATGCTTACAGACTCTCCTGGAAACTTGATGGGAACTGGGCAACCTTAAACTGCCCAAGTGTTTGCACCTATCCAGGAATGCACTTTCACAACAAAATTAGTAGTGCAGGCTATGCTTGGGTGACACAAACCCATTCTTCAGCTGTGATGGGATGCTCAGCGTGCTCTGACGCGAGCAGGCTCTATCTAAACTGCAAGGACAACACTCACTACCTTTCCCTCCAAACTTCAGGAGGAGGCAGAGCTGCTGACAGCAGTGTGCAGAGTGACCCCTTGCACCACCAATGGCTGGTCAGAGCCCCTTCCTCTCTCTGTGGAAATGTAGCGATGATTCTTCTTCAATTTAGAGAAAAGTAGTGAAGATAAATAAAGGAAAGGTTATTACAGCATTGAGAGTCATAATGGTCATACAGCATTCCAGTAATGCCCAACATCTAGGTGCCTTTGGGCAGCTGATCAGAGTAACCTTTAGAAATCACCTGATTTCAGAGAACACATCAACCAGGTATGGATAGCAACACAAAAATGAGAACGTATGGAATCGTTAATTGTCTGTGAAATTTCCAAGTCTCTGTATAAGTGTGGATGCATGTGCTGAACCAGCTGTACTACCTGTCCTGAAGCAGGTACCCAGGTACATCACCTGTCCTCACAAAAGACCTGACTCTCTGCTAATGTAGTTGTCTCCTAAAGTTTTGGAGCAGGAGTGGGATTGTGTTGGGGTTTTTTTTTGTCCCTCCTCTTTTTTTTTCGTAAATGTGGACTTGCTTACACCTCACTGGGGTAGCAACATGGGCTATATCCCACTAATTAAATAATAGGGGTGTATGGCTTTTCTGGCTAAATAATGCTCTCTGTGGTTTTGTGTCCCAACCACCACCAAAGCCAGACATACCTGTTACATTGCACTTGGTCAGAATTGCTGTGTCTACCATAAGGATTCCTGCTGGAATCAGCTAGCCACAGGTTGGGCTTCTTCAAAATGCTTAATGCCACTCTCTCCCTCTATCTGTTTATGCACACACATGATTTATGTATCAGTGCTGAACTGGAGACAGTGTGCTTGCATGAATCCGTCTAGGTACTTGTTTTTCTTTTCTGCAAAAAAACTCTGCTTAGAGAGGACTTTATGTGCTATCTTTTCAAAATTTTGTCAGTGATTGCAGCTTTAAAAATAGAAACATTTAAGTGAAGTTACATGCTTTAAGGCTGTTTTTGTCCAGATTTCCCAGAGTGGTTATTGGAAGTGAAGGTTTGCTTCTCGTTTGTTTCTCTGAAATATCCCTTTTGCCCATGAAGCTTAAAATTCAAGTGTTCTCTTTATTTTTCTTTCTCTTTTCTCTTATTTTACTACCTGTTTTTTATTCTTAGGGCACTAATATTAATGTAAAATCAGGCAATGAGGACTGAATTGTATATCCTTTTGCCTATCACCCCACCTCTGTGATCATCTAATTCATAGATGTTTTCAATTACCCTGCTGTTTGTTTTGCCTTGTGATCTTGCCCAGTCAGTATTTAGACAGTGATGCAATGTATGTACAATCCCTTCAGGTATTTAACAATACCTCTTTGCATTTTGTCAAGCTTTTTCCCCCAAATGTGCCTTGAATACCATTGCAGCAGAGAAGGCAGATTAATTTCAAGAAACTATAACAATAAATTTTAAAAAGTCTACTTTCAGAGTCACAGTTAAAAAAAAAAATTAAAAAAAGCGCACAAACTTCCCCTGTAAAACAAACAGTTCATACATAAAAAGCTTCAAGCTAACAGATCTATTTATAGCTTATAGGTGTGTTTTACCTAGGCCGGCTAATAGTTTTTGTGTGGAAAATTGGAGTGTGGGCTGTTTATTTACAGGGACCTAAATATGTGTATTTTTATAACTTCTCTGCTGTCATAATGAATTACCAGCCATAAGCTGTCCTTTGTTGGTTTTCAAGAAAATCAAATGAAACCCAGCAGGAGCTCCCAGAGTGCATTGTCCAGGAGTGTAAAAATGCTGTGTTGATGACAGATCATACTGTTTTTATTAAAGCTAAGAACACTGACTTTACTTTGCTTTTTGACCCTAGTGCTTTACTGTCAAGGTGATTTTATTTCTACAAATTTTCCTCCTGCAGGCCTCATCAACGATTCACCATAAAACATTAGACAAATTCCCATCATCTGTATATGATTAGAGCAGGTTCTGTTGTGCTGCTTGCCACAACTTAAAGCAATGTTTTTCAGCTTTTTCTGAAAAGGAGTCAATTTACCAGCCTTCATTCATAACACAATGTCTCCTTGTTTTCATATCAGTTTTCTTTGGTTCTTTTTAAGCTGATAAGAACATAATTGAAGGAATTTTAATGCACTGTTTGCTAAAGACTGCAACCAATTTTTCAATTCTACTGCCTAAAAAAATTTACCTTAAAAAATGATTTTGTACAAATGCCCTGAAAGATGAGCAGGATGCACGTGACAGTCTGCTCTGAGAATGGAACGAGATAATTGAAATTCTGTTGAGAAATATCTTCCCAAATTAAACACATGATGACACTGCTAGATTTTGCATAGACAGTTTCAAGTTCTTTTCTATAAGAATTTGTCAGGTAAATAATAATGTAATTTTGCATTAAACCCAGCCCCATGCTAGAGTCAGAATTATTAATTCTACTGCTGTAAATTTTCCATATCTCAATTTACCAAACTATTAATTTAATACAATATATGTGTATTAAAATGATATTTTTATTCTTTTCAAGTAGAAATATTTTAAGAATGGAAAAGTTTTTTATAGAGCCCTATATATTGAGTATTTTTTCAACAATAAGTTTAGAAAAATTTCCATAAAGTGTAGCTATGAGATAGAAGAGGAAGAGCAGGAAGCCTTTTCTTATTTTTTGGTATCAATGCACACAATCTAGTCTTACGTGTTACAAAAATGGAATTGACACAGGCTTATATACAATTCCTAGTAATGTCAGTGGTTTAGGATTAACCATCCTTCTCCTGGAAGAGAGAGAAAGAAAGATGGGCACAGTGAATCTGTCCTGGTGACCTGAACGTTTATCAAGTATTGGCTCCTTGGACTAGAGATTTCTTTTGTGATCTGCAAGGAACCCCAAAAATTGAGACGCACAGTTCTGGACCTGGTATTTATTTTGTAATTCTTGATGCCTTCTGATTTAAGCTTTTCATGGCCAAAGAAGCACTCTGGTGCTCTTATGCATCTTCTCACACACACACACGTGACTCAATTTGGCATCTGATATAAGCTTTGAATTATTTAATTTTTTTCTGTTTCATTAGTCTACTGAGTACTAGTAGGGTCATCATCTGTGTCAAAATGTCAAAATATATCTGCTTATTGTCTGCTTTACAAAATCACTTCTTCTCTTCAATGAATACATTGAAGTATAGACTGTAGACTTCAGACGTTTAGTGGAATTTTTTCTCTCCATGTTGCCAACTGTGGTACAAGACAAGATATTAGTAATTCGTTTTAGACTTCAAGCTACCCTAGGACACCCCTGATTGATGTGCATCTTTACTCCAGTGTAATATTACTGATGATGACTTTTCTCTGTCAGCCTTCTCTGACATGTTTTTCCTCATTGCACCTCCTCTTTTCACCCTGATCAACGAGTACAAGTCTTAAAACCCAGGCATGAACCCGCTGTGAAAAGAATCTCTTCTTAGAGCTGTTTGTAAAATTTAGCAAATATATGAGAAAGCACACATTATACGCAGCAATAGAATTTTATAGAGATGATTTGGCACTAAAATCCCCAAAAATGCTTCATGGCAAACTGCAGAGCAGCCGTATGCAGTAAATTAATGTGTGGTATGATCTCATTTCTACAGTCCTAATTCAAGATTGTTGGCTTCCCTCATCTTGGAAGACTCTCACTGGTAAACATAGTTAAATGGTCGCTAATATGGTTGAAGATCTTCAGAAAATTTGCATTTTGGCAACTAAAATAAAAATGCCGATGTACTGAGGTAAATGTTTAATAAGAGACTGATTGTACAACATCAGGCCAAATCTCTGCTTGAATTAGGAAAACTGCACGTGTCAAAAATTAATGCAAGTTTCAGATGCCAAACAACTTGTGGACTGAGGCTGTTTTCCTCTGCGTTACTCAGTCTGTGAGTTATGTCAGAGCCAAAGCCAAGTGTTTTGCACATTTTAAATTGCTGGCAAATTCACAGGTTATTCAGCAGGAAAAACAGTGAGACAAACCATGTACTCAAAAAATATGCAGAAGCAATTTTTAGAGTGGAAAAACAGTTGTTTTGAGAAGTGCTAGTTCTTTGGCTTATTCTCAAGGCCAGGCTGGTGCCTTGGACCCCATGGATTCAACCAGTAGCACTTAGGCTAAAAGGGCATTTGATTTTTGAATGGGGAGAGACTCCTTTTCACTGGTCATCAGTGACAAATATCTTTTGGATCAGCATAGACAGGAGCTGTTTTGCCAATGTGTTTGCTCAGTCTCATGAAGTTCACCTGTGGTTTTGAGGATCCACATGTGCAAAGGACATTGGCCAAAACTGGAACTGGAATTAAGCTAGCCCAGGAAAGCTGGGGGTAGTAGGATTATTAAAGAGCTTCCATTTAGATACTCACTGTGCTGCAGGGTCAGGTGAGGAAGTGTTATGGACCTGAGGTCTGGAGGGAAGGATGAACACAGGGGAGAAAGGCTGGGCAGGGAAGCCCATGGCTGTCATCCTGTTTATCTTTTAGCACTGGGGGCCTTTCATCTGGATGTAGGATTTCTTTGTCTGGAATCCCCCATATAGAAGCACATCCAGTGCCCACTTCCTTCTGCTCTCAGTCAGCTGTCTGTGGCTTCCAGCTCTGTGTGAGCAGCTGAACTAAAGGCTCAAAGCCTTCCCTCTGTTCTAAAAATCTACCCACTGGAGAGGCATAGTAATTCTGTTATTAACCTTTTAATTTGGCCTTCTCCCTGGGAGGAAAGAATCTGCCTTGGAACAGATGTACTGCTCAGTTTTCCTCTGTTTTCGTTTAGTTTGCCTTTTTTTTTTTTTTTTGTAACTAGAAAATCTGTGATATAATAATTCATTGTGAAAATGAGGGTGCTGCTGTGCTGTATTCCTTTTTTCCTCGAGTTGGATGCTGAATTTCATCTATCAAAACCCAGTGATGGCCAGGAGTCACTGCTTCCTGAGAGTATGGACTGTGCCTTGCCCCTTGAATCCAGGTGATCTTGACTCAAGAAGTTCCCAGATCTGACTGTATCTCGGGGGGACACTGGGGATGTTTCCCACCAGTGATTCCCACAAGCTCTCAAGGCCACGGAGGTGCTTGGTTGCTTCAAGGGTGTCTGTGCCCTGATTGGACCCCTGTGCTGTCTGCTGCTCTGATC